>VICI01004628.1:0-10663 GCA_019593645.1 Akabosia matsudoensis
TTGGCTGAGAAAAGTGTATTTTATTTGTGTGCAAATTTTTTCACGTTTTCGCAGAGGGAAAAGGAACGGGGCTCACACATCAGCTACATGTTTCGTCTTCCGTTCGCAGCGGGGAGTGTGTTCGCTGCGTCCATGCTGGATACCCTCCTCTATCAAGCCTTTGTCAAAGACTATCTCATCACTTTCGTTCGACTGCTCTTGGGAATTGATCAAGCGCCGGGATCAGGATTTCTCACTTCGGTAAAGACTTTCCCCTTCTTCCATTCTGAATGCAAAAAATTGGTTCGAAGGAAAGAGATGCAAGATTTCCAATGGAGTGCCGTGTCAGAACAAATTTAATTTGCAATTTTTCAATTCTAATTCCTCCCGTGACACTGACAACAAAAGAGATAAAAAGAATAGTCACTTCTTACACAATCAACTGCTTTCTCTTTGGGTGAAAGTCAAAATGCAAGAAAACACGTATTTTTGTTTAAGCCAAACCCGTCGAATAAAAGTCAATTTGATAGAAGTTTCAGGAGTCTTTTGCTTGCAATTCAAGTAACTTTTTTACGACAGCAAAAAATCCATTAGTTGCACAATAAACAGAATACTACTCAAGGAGAGTTTTGAAGGTCGTTCAGATTTTTTCGATGGAGAGCCTCAAACTCAAGATAAAAAGTATTAAAGTCTTAAACAGAATTCGCTGGCCAGGTGAGGGACAACTATTGCGTATAAAATTCGCATGAAAACTTGAAGGGAAAGTAGGTGAAAGCGATACAAGGAGACACTTCGTGTTTTCAGACGTAAAGGATGCTGCCTCAGTAAAACCCTTTGTTGATTTTTTACGTTTAGATGCAGATAACCCATGAAGATCTCTGGATCCGGACTTATGGTCGATTGTACCAGAAGTTGTGCTCAACAACATGCGAGATTCCTATCGGGATATATCGCACTACAGAAAGTCAGTCTTTGAGCGATGAGGACTATTACGAGTCGGAGGAGGCTCGAAGAGGTTCCTATGGGGATCCGCCTCCTGCAGGAGAAGGTTCTAGAGACACACCACCGACAGGAACGCCGTTCTCCTCAAGTGAAAGCACCTTCAAGAAGCTTTCTGCAGCGATGCACCAAGGGAAAAACCTGAGCGACTACAAAAACGCCATCTACCGACGTTGTTTCCGGGGAACTTGTGGCTCTGATGAAAGTAGTTTTACGAGTGCTGCGCTCACAGTCAACGAGGAACTCCGCGACTCACATGCTCAGCTAATCGAACGCGCTGAAATATCGAATCTGGTCCGAAGTCGAATGCAAAGCCTTGGTCTGCCCTGGGAGGAAACGGATTTGCACATGAGTGAAAAACGGGACAGTTTGAGCTACGTAATTATCAATCCCAGCTGTGATCTCAAGATCAAAGAAGGCGACATCATTTACTTGATCCGACCCACCCCGTTCTCCGCAACGAAAACTTTTGAGAGGCACAACTCGAGGAGAAAGTCAACTCTGAATCCTCCCGGCTCTGGGGGCGGGGCAGGAGGAAATAGTGGACACAGTCCAGGGTTGCTCAGTGGGGGAGGGTCAGACGCTGTTGAGCTACAAAAGGCCGCATTTAGCTTGTTCCAAGATAGGGGCAGCTGCGGGAGTATGAGCAGGCGAAGGTCCTCCTCAGGTAATTTGTGTCCATGTACGTGAGTGTTTTTCTGTGTGTGAAACCAAAACAATATTTTGACCTTCTTCCTGACACGGCCAACCACTCCAGCGAAGGCACATTGGTAGTACCTGACTAACACATAACAAAAAAAATTTCGTAGTGACCTTTAGAACTTTTTTCTCTCTGTATCAGCATTTTTCCTGCTTTCTTTTTTAATAATAAGTCATTTTCTCTCTTATCTTAGATTCCCCTCGTCTGCGAGCCAACTCGTTAAGGGTCACTCCCGGCGATGATATCCTTCTTCGTCGCTCTAACTCACTTCGACAAGGTCTCGGCCTGGGAATGGGCTCCCGTCGTCCCTCCACCACAGGAAGCATTACTAACCACGACGAAATTGGTCTACCTTCGATATCCACATGTGTCTCACCACCAACGCCAGTTCTCACGACTTCGCCACGCCTCACAGCCCACCTTCACAATAACAACAACATCTTATCAAGTCCGAGCTGTGCACTTCCACCGCCGCCTGTGGCAGTTCGCCCGAACCGCTTGTCTGTCAATGGAGCCATAAATGTAGAAGTGACCCCACCGCCTGACCTCGACGTAGACAATGCCACCAATAATAACTCAGCGTCACCGGCCACATCTCAAAAAGCGCCAACGTTGCAAGGGACCATTGTGTGATATTACAAAACCCATGACGTATAAAATAAGAAGCATACTCACTACAAAAACCCGGGAGAAGATTGGAATAAAAAAGACAGCTTTGTAAAACTAAAATTGTGACAAATTGCTTGGGTTGTGAGTAGAAAAAGAATGTATGAAAAATGTATGAACTTGTACTTTGTAAAAACTTTGCTAAAGTAAGAGTAATGTTTGTGGTGAAAGTTAGCAGTTGGCGGCGGTTTTTAATCTAAACACGGAGCTATATGGGGGCATGAAATATGCAGAAGAACAAGTTCAAGTTAAGACAAGAAGTCTCTTCTGGGAAATATGTCACTTTGTTGTATGGAGGAATCGATCCCTCCACATAAGCGTCATGCATGGAGCCTCATTTAAAATAACTGCTTTGGAAACGTGCTTAAAACGCAAAGATATGATTATAAAAAACAAGGTTCAAGGACCTGTTTCCTCCGCTGGATTATTTCGGATTACAAAATCTACGTATTTTCTCTCTTCCCGCAGCGCGTGTAAGGCTCCCTCTTATCTTTTTCCAGCTTGAAAAGCAAGTGGACAAGTTTTTCCCTTCTTTTCTCTCCTTTCACATCAGATGCAATGCGAGTCTTTGATGTAAACCAAATTATTAAATTAGTCATGCTCTTGTTCCCTTCCATGCAAAATGTTGTTGAAGAAACAGTCAAGCGTATGCAAAAAACTGGTCTCTTTTGATGAGTTTCAAAAAAGAAAGAAATAAAACATGAGGCTGCTTTAGTAAAAGTAGGCTCTCTCTTGCGGACTGTTTCCCGACAAAGTGAAAGTCAATCAAGATCTGATATCGTGGATTGAATGGCCTTTTGAATTGATTTCAGTAACTTTCTATACGTATAAAAAACATTCATCTTCCGAACCAAAAATAACACGTCAAGTTGTAATTTCAAAATAAACAAAAATAAAGCTTAATATTATTTCTAAAATGTGGACGGTGGTAAGCAAGAAGTCCTCAAAATTTGGTCCCAAGTTGCTATAACCTTTTCCGTAGAAGATAGTGAACGACATCTCTCGCGGAAACCTCTCTCAAGCGAAGGATGTTGTCTCTATGTTATTTTGTATGAAAATTTTTCATTGTATGTAGATATGAAACTGATTTAGCAGCAGATGAGAATGTGATGATCTTCAAGTACTCGTAAGTCAGTGTGTACTACTTTTTATATTTAACAAAACTGTAAGAACACAACTCTCCAAAGCGATTTTGGTAATAATTGTACTTCGTATTTGTAATCCATATGAATTATGTACTCAAAATTTGATATCATTGACTAACGTTACGTGAAACATGACGAGGTGTAAAATTTTTTGTAGATGCTGTTCAACGGTGCTAAGCAATCTTACAGTTACACTTGTTTGTGGCCAGTGTTTGCGTCACACCTTGTTAAGTGAATCTATAAAATGACCAGACTAACTAAATACTTTTGAAATTAAGTTGGAAACTACTTTTTATACTGTGTTTCTTTTTACAAAGATGTTTTGATAACAACCTAAAATTCTGTATTTGTCTTTGGGATGTATTGGTTTATAGCATAAAAAAGAACGGACAAAGAGAAACAGATTTTTGAATGATCGTCACAACGGTTGATATTTTCAATAAAAATCATTTCGAGGAAAGTGAAATCCTGCACCAAAACTTCATTCACGATTGGCATCTCTTGGAAATATGTGATTGATGGTCTGTCTGATTGAATACTAGTCAGAAAACATGAGATGAATTAGCTAAATGGCGTGATTGTATTAACGCAGTCTTTGGATTTCGTAATATTCCCTGCTGACTCCGTGCTTGCAATTTGCTGATTCCAGACTACTAAAGAAAGGAAAACATTTCTATAATCTTGACAAACGATTTTCAGGCATTTTCCATATGAGCCAGTACATAATTCACTTGAGTAACTATTGCAATTGGTCTAGGAATAGAAATACTTATGGGGCAATCAGTAATAAGTTAAAGTCCTGATTGCATCATTTATTGCACGCGAGTTTTCAGTCATATAAATAGTTCCCACCACCATAAAACGGATCATATTCCCGAAACACTTTCTCCCTACTTATTGCACGAGATACATCGCATCGGCGTACCTGAAATTCAAACGAAAATGTCTGACGAAGCAGAGCCACCTCCATACCATCTCATCTACTTTGACATTCGTGGACTCGCCGAACCAGTTCGCTGGATGTTTGTACTCGCTGGCATTCCCTTTCTGGACGAGCGAATCCCACTCGTGGAGTGGAATAATTATAAAAAGCGTAAAATTCTTACAACCTTCACTTCCAGCCCTTCCACTTTCACTTTATAATATTTTCATATGATACGTACAGGTTTTGAAGACCACGTGGGGCAACTTCCACTTCTCATGTTTGATGACCAAGAGCTGAGCCAGGTTCACACAGTAATTCGCTTCGTAGCAAAGCGCCTTGGATTCAACGGGCTCACCGACATGGACGCAGCGAGGGCAGATGAAGCCACCGATTTAGTATACGACTTAAGGCTCTGTGCCGTTTCCTACCGTGAATGCTTCACGACCAAAACCCCGGACATTGTGCGTCACACAGTTTTTCGTGACTTTAACAACGAGCCAAGCCAGAAGAAGAAGGAACCAATGAGGAAAGCCTTGCTCGAGGTGCATTTTCCAAAGTACTTTGGCAAATTCGAAGAGCTGATTGACGAGGCTGGCGGGAAATTTCTTGCAGGGAGTGTCCTCACTTATGCAGACCTCGCGGTCGCAAACTTTCTCGATGTTTGCACTGATTTCTTTGGTCCGGAACTGCTCGACGACTTTCCTAAATTGCAGACTTTGAAAGATTATGTTTTCGAGCTACCAGCAATCAAGGAGTTTGTCGCGGGGAGGACCCTGGCACAAGGATACACGAGTAGCATCTAGTTTGGGCACATTTAAATATTTGCATTTTCGACCTTATCAGAACCCAGCTCGGCCTGAACGTTGGAGCAAGGCCTTTTCAAAGGTCCTCACTGTAAGGAATAAACCTTAGCAGAATTTAATTGTCTTCAATTGGTTCGCTTGAAACTTTTTCTTTTGAATAAATTGCGAAGAAAAACTATTCACTTTGTATGTCATATAATTATTGCTAAAAAATGTACGCGACATTTCGCAAGAATGACTAGCATAAAGAGACCGTAAAACGTTTACGGGGTTATAATTAAATAGCGTTTGGGAGACAGCAAATTTCATCACGTTCAGAGGCGTCACCGTGTCAAACAAGATTCCCTACTATCCGAACGCAGTGGTGAGATGAATACTGCTTTATGGCTGGATGTTGTAACCACGCGCAACTCCCCATGTCCAGAAGCATCAAAATCCAGCCATTTCTAAACTCATCAGTGAGTAGCTTCGGACATTGTCGCTTCAATAACAAAATTATTATTTATCGCTAACCAAATCAGGCCCAACCATCATGATTTTTCCAAAAGAATTTAAGTCGAGAAGGCCACCACAAATGAACCTATCCATCTGCATCTGAATAGTTTTTATCATAACACTTGAAGGCCTTTTTTGGAGGAGCTTGAAAGGCCTGTGTTAAATAAATTGCGTGCAACAAACCAATTTTTTAAAGACGACTTTTACTCTGTGTGTTTTCAGTGTTCTACATTTTGTATCCTGAGAAACAGTTTAAAACGTAAGTCGGTGTGCATTACATCATTATAGGTTGTATTTATAGGTTATTTGTCTGGTTGACTAATTTTCTTTCAAGTCCTTACGAAATTCGTGTCTTGTCGCCCCAGGTCCGATTTATAATATTCTCTATCCCAAGAAAGGCCAAACACAAAGCCATTCCTAGCCAGAGGACTAAAAACGCGAAAAATACATGGCCAAAATCTAAAGCCGTTACTCTTTGGTTGTTTTCAAGGCAGGAGATCTTCGTCTGACTGCTATAAATTCGCCAATACCGCCGGATAAAACCTTTTTCGAGCCCAGCAATGATCCTGAAAGACGCAAACAAATCATTCCAAAAATTCAACACGAGTCTTCGTAAAAAAATACAGTTTCTTACTGAAATGTCTGACCTGTAGTTAAATAATTCAATTAATTGCGAGTCCTTTGGAACGTACATAGCTGAAAACTTTTGGAACGAAAATGTTTGAAACGTGTCGCAAATAAAAGCGTCCGTTCCTGTAAAACCTTCTCCTTTTTTCTCTGCCCAGTACTCGTGAATGTAGTCATTCAAGCTGTCCGGCCATCCGATTGAGCAAGCTTTCCCAGGGTGGGTGGTCAACCGTTTGTAAATCGTCTCCAAATTGGCAAATTTGAGTTTGTTCAAAACAGGGGACGACTTGTCAAGACCCTCGAGAATGTCAAAACTTGTGTCCGACGAGCTTATTATGTAAATCTTATCCGCATAGTAAAACAGTTGACGAATTGATTTAATTGGTTTTGGATTGTATGCCAGTTCGGAAACGATTTTCCCTGTGTATGCTGCATACACGATAAGGCTGAAAAACAGGCTGGTTGTAATGATAAGTCGCGTTGAGGTTCGTCCCGGAAACGAATGCCAGCCTTGCTGGCACAAAGTTCCGAGGCACCACAGAGAAGCCTCAAAGTTTACCGAATTTTCGGTGACATCAATTGATTCATGAGAATTTAAGAGGTTATCTGAGCTCGGTATGGAGTACAGTTTGAACTGAATATAGGCAGTGAGCTTGCATGAGAGAAAGATAAGAATCCAGGTGTACAGCAGAGTTGACCACATGTCTATCCCAAACGGCTTTTCGTAAATGTTCCGAACGCTTCGATCAGTGGGCTGGACAAATATGGCGTGTACACTTACAAAATAATTAATGTCTTTTAAAAACCACATATAAGCAATAAAGTAAAATTGGCTTGCGAGTCACACAGATTTCAAACCTGTCAAAAAATGTTGGATGCAAAGGGGTAGCCACGAGTGTCCTATTCCTTGTTACTGCAGTGTGATAAATGTTAATATCAAACAAAACCGTTTCCGAACGAAATGACTCCTCAAAATAGTTTTCCACGTTGAAGTATAATTTTAAAAAGTCCAAACTGCCGAATTGAATCAACCGAAAACAGATAGGTATTTTATATTTGCCATGTAGTCTAGTTTCTTACTCAAAAACTGATTCTTTCACCTAAAATTTAGGGTCGTTTCGAAATCTCTTAAGATGCTCACACTGAACCCTGATTCTAACGAGCTATTAACTCCAAATCCCTCTCCGAATTTGATTTCGTATGGGTTGTCGTTCTTAACATAAAACGATATTCTAAGACACCTTAAAGGCAGCTGTACAAGAAAGATGCAAACGAGTATTAGTGATTACCTCGTCATCTTTGTTCAGAAACGCTGTTGCCGTAACATTCAATCCCTTGAGATTTTCTCGTCGAGATGTTTTTGTAGTGTTCAAGTTGAGTATGATCCTGCTCAACTGTTTCTCAAGAGAAGAATCCTCATCCACTAAGAATTGGTTAAGAAATGCAATAGTTTTGACAGAATATAGCTCCCATACTTTTACCCAAGAGCTTGACGATCTGCAGCTTTGAAGTACGTAAAGATCGCTGTTGAGTTCAAAGTTGTGTACGGAAAAGGGCCGGAATTCGAAGGTACTGCAAGAGTTCAAGCATAAGAATATCCTGCAGTTGAGGCGCTTCCTTTCTCGCTTATCATCTTGCAGGACGTTATCAATCTAAAATGTTTAAAATGATTAGGTAGGTATTGTTGATAATACAGTCTTCAATGAAATTTGCACTGTTGATGGTAAACATACGTTCAGTATGAGCTGGTCAAGGTCCTTAAGGGAATCTACGAAACCGAACAGATTTGGTGTTGATGACGATTTAGTGCAGAAATCTTTCAGACTCTCGTAATTAACTACACAAGACCATTGTAAATCAAGTAAACTTTTAGATTCGAGTAAATTTTGACTTGTATTGAGGAAAGCAAAGTCTTGACTACTCAGAAATTTATCCAACACACTTTTACTGCATGAAAATTGAAAACTTAAATAAAAAAGCGAAAGTACTACTGATGGAGACATGTTCACGCTTTCACTTCCAGGGAAAGTTAAACGGAAACTGGTTTGTAGAACGTATTTGTCGGGAGTAATAATGAAATAGGTAATAAGATGAAATGTAATATCGTGCTTTCTTTGCTGCTAATAAAAAGGATACACAGACTTTTTCTGAATAGCTTTTACTGAATCACATGACAGGAAATATGGGTAGGTAAAATTGTTTCTTTCATTAAAATTTGACATGCTGGAAGGGTTTCTCACAGTTACAAAGGATTGTACGAGTAACAATGGAGTTGAAGTTAATCAATGCCATTGCCAACATTCACACCATTGTAGTAGAAAAACAAGTCACCTTTTGCAATACAAACTAAATTGATTAGAGTGGACATAAAACTCAATTCGTGTTAGAAAGCGCTTCATTACAAATGAAACATGTAGTATCCGGAAGAAAACTCTGACATTTTCAAAAATTGGTAGAAATATCATCAACTACGATTGTGACTTTGCGCGTCCATCCAGACCGTCGGAACAGTTTCACGCCGCGCCGTCTCCCGAGCTGAAAAGTCACTTTCTGTTCGTAATGGTCGCATATATGTACAATAAATTTGGCACATCTTATTTTAAACCACATCCGGTGTCACACTACCACAAAAACATTTCTTTGGACAAGGCAGCGTAAACATTTCTGGAGTTCTTGGTAAAGTGTCTGAAATCAACTTGCGGTACAAATCATTCTGATTCCCATATCCTAAAAGTTCTTAACAAATGCTGCTCGTATCCAGCATAAAAAAATGTATTTCCGTCCTGTCCTATTTTGCTAGTAACGTGATGTGATGACATGAAAACCAAGTTTCGATTAGTATTCATTTAGTTTAAAGATGACTCTCATGCCGAATTTCACTTCTTTTTGCACTTTCCTCATGACTGGGGCGACTTGAACCACGATGTAAACGAGTGTTGGCAGCATTTCCGTTTCTGTAAACAGACTGATTACGTTGCGGTCCACTTGTTGACATGCTCCACGTCGACCGAGTCTAAAAATAGCAAAATAAACAACCATTTTACAGTGTCTTCCGTTTAATCAAAATGATGATTTTGTTCTAGTTTGGGTTAATTACACTGTTCCCTCCAAAACCTGTTTTCACATGAAAAATCCCATAAACAACTGGATTAACAGTTGAATTCGTACTTGCGAAGAGAAACAAGCCCTTTTGCACAAGCTGATCCACGTTCTTCGCACTGTCCGGGTAAAACCAGTGCCTACGAAGCCAATCAAAGGAAAGCAATTGGCAATTAATCTTTCTTTTCAATTCCTTTGACGTCGTTCTCGTACCATAGACACATGACGTAGTAGGGAGTCCAGCAGACTAAGAAGACAGCAGTAATGACAAACGTCATTTGAATCGACTTGACCTTAGCCTTTTCAATATTGTCGCCTCCAGATCGTCGCAAGCCATCTATTCCACGGGAAATCAATACGGAGAAAGTTAAGTGAAAGCAGGAACAGAAACATGTACCCAACCAACTCTTGGTTTGTTAAAACGAGTGGTTAATTATCAGGAGAAAAGTTGGTGAAAGTAAAGAATAAAAGCAACAAGCTCTGCATCTGAATTACCTGCTGAGCCGAACATTGTTCTGGAAGAATGAGAAACCTTATATAGTTCCACCGCAATGGATCCGTAGAGTAGAACGAGCAAAATGAGGGGCAGAACGTACATCATCATCATTCCAAACATTGTATACGCGAGAAGATATTCATCTTTCGAGAAAAAGTTGAAAGTCACACACTGCGTGTACCAGGGAAAGTCAGGATGAGTTTCGACATGAAATATGATAACCTACAAACAAGACGGAAAAAGTCAACTACCAATTTCCATTTTTATTTGAAAGTTGCTGACTTGATATTAATTTTCAAAAGAGGAAAGTGAAAGTAAAATAAATAAAAAGAAACGACTTTTCTTTGATTTGAGCACATGTTACGGCACAGATCTAGATTTCTGTTTTTCCAGATTTCTTCCACTTATGCAACTGAGAAAGACGAGGAAAGGTTCTGGGAAAATACCTGTGGGAAACTGCAAAGTCCTGAAAGGATCCATGCCACCAGGAGCAGAACTTTAGCACGTTTTGTCGAAGCAAGCCCCTGCATGGGGTAGCGGACTGCCAAATACCTGCATAAAAAGTAAAATTCCAGCTTTCACCTTTGAAATTTTGGCATTGTTCTTGGAATGAAAAAAAATCTCAACCAGAATTGGTGAAAGGTTTTTTCCCACTGATGACTCCAGCAAAAACTTTCACCTTGTCATATTTCTCTGACAAGATAAACTGAGTTATTTGTGATGAGATAT
>VICI01004629.1:0-10658 GCA_019593645.1 Akabosia matsudoensis
CTTTGATATAATGTCCATACGTTGCACATCAATTGTAGACTTTGCCAACGTCCCTCCAAATGTCTGGCTTGAATGTGATCATCGCAAAATAGTGCGTCCAGTTTTTGCACCTGCTATAAGTGGTCCAAGTTGCAGTCATGCAACCCATCCTCCTTCCGTAAGGTCTGCTGCTGCCCATTCTGCATCAAATTTAGCGGTTGCCCATGCTGCATCAAACTTGTCTCCAGCCAGAAATATGCCAAGGCCTACTGTACGGGTTAATTATAACAGTCCTTCGCAAGCTGATCCTACTACTGTTGGTGCTCCTTTGGCTACTGATAGAGTTCATGACTTAATTCTGCCCTCTCTGTTGGTGCTGCCAAGATTATCAAGGGGGGCCCGCAACGAGTGATTGCAAGTAACCGTTAAACTCTTCATGTACGAAATTACTTATAAAGTTGTAGTTTTTTAGTTTTGAATTTATTGTATTGTTCGAAAATGTTCAATAGAGAGTAACGTATGAATTTATTGACTTGTTAGTGTATATGGAAGTATCTCAGTTCTGATGCCAGATTTGTTTTTCCAACTGAGCCGCAACTGTAATTTTATTTTCTCGCAATGCCGTATTTTAAACCTATGATACGTCCGACGCATTCAATAAATAATAATCCTGTAATATTTTTTGTCTTTCTGTCGTTCTTATTTTTTTAACTATTTTACATATTAACACATGCAGTACGTCATCAGCTTTTAAAGGGTTGGAATGTACTTTGTAATTCGTCGTCACCGAAAATAACATATTCTTGCAACCGGTGGCCAATGCATGAATTTGTTGTTTCATATATATGTAAAGGTTGGAAGAAGCTGTTTTCGATCTCAATAAGTTGTTGATCATTATGACACATTTTTACACAACAAGTATGGAAAGAAAAAATTTAAAAATAACTAATTTTGGCCTATCTTCTAACAACGCTTTCATTGTGGTACTGATGTCTATAAAATAGAGTGTAGTTTCTTCATTCATGTCATGATTTTTTGTCTAACTTTGGTCGTTATTACCAAGCCAAGCCAGTGTTTTGACAAAATGTACTCAAAACGGCAACCGATTAACTTTGTTATTTTCAACATATCCTTCCGCATTTCGCGAGTGTACTGCATGAATTCATATTGAGGTTATATATATATATAGTAATATCAGACAGTACGACAACAGTGGCTAGCCCGTTAACGAACAGAAATTGCGTATATTATACTTCGTATTTTCTTGGGTGCGAATGCCGCAAACCCGATATGCGAATGCCGCAAATCCGATATGCGAATGCCGCAAACCCGATATGCGAATGCCCGCAACCCGAAATTCGAATAACCTAAACCCGAAATGCACATGCCGCGGACCCGAAATGCGAATGCCGTCAACCAAAATGCGAATACGGTAAAGCCGCAAACTCGCTATTCGAAATGCCAGAAAATGCACTCTCAATCCATTTTAATTTGACACACATGCCTAGTCGTAAAGGTGAAAACTGCGAGAAACATAGTTTGCGTCGTTTCTGCGAGAAACATATGTGGTAGAACATAAAGACTGAGTCTTTTTCATACCATACGTCCCTTTTTTGTAGGGACCTAGGGACACACAATTATAATTAACAACAACGTTTTGAATTAATGCTAAGTATTATTTATGGCCTTTCAGTTTTCCATTCCAAGCCGAATAAAGGTTATTTTTTATTGCATTATATGTAAATTCGCACATCGTTGAAGGAAAATTTTGCAATATCGGATATCGGCTGGATGGCATATCAGGTGTATGGCATATCGGGAGTATGGCATTTTGAGTTTTGGGTGTAGGGCATTTTGCATTTCTGCTTCAGGGCTTCGCGTTTTGGATGTACGGCATTTCGCTCCTCGGGTGTTGGGTTTTCACCGTTACATTGGCGGTGATGGATCAGAAGATCAGAAGGTACAACAATATTATTGATAACAAGTGTTGCTACTGCTTTAGCTGTTTTTGCATTGCTTGCTGAGCTGAGTGATACTAAGATAGGAAACCGCAGATAATACAGATTTGGCAGATACCGTTAACAATCATGGATATATGTGCTACATGATCGTGTTTAGTGGACTAACTTGTTCCTTAGAATATGGTGTACTACTGGAATTTTGTCACTGACGAAATACCGACTTGTATAGGATTATTGTTAGGCCCCTAAGTTTCAGGCGTACTTCAACAATATTGTCAGTGATAACATACCGACTTGAAGTGGATAATTGTTAGGCCCCTAAGTTTCAGGCGTACTTCAACAATATTGTCAGTGATAACATACCGACTTGAAGTGGATAATTGTTAGGCCCCTAAGTTACTGGCATACTGCAATAATTTTTTCACTGGCAGCATGCCGACTTATTTTGGATGATTGTTTTGCCCCTAAGTTTCAGCCGTACTACAACAATATTGTCAGTGATAACATACCGACTTGTATAGGATTATTGTTAGGCCCCTAAGTTACTGGCATACTGCAATAATTTTCTCACTGACAGCATGCCGACTTATTTTGGATGATTGTTTTGCCCAAACTTGTACTACTGAAAGGCGTCGTGACTAGAAAAGTGTAACAACGTAGACAATTTTACTAGCGTCATGTAGCGACAGTTAGAGGAAGAGACCCACCAGACTTCGCCTGGTGACGTTCCAACGTGACCACCATGGTGACATTACAACTCCACCATCCTTCATAAGCCCTATGTTAAAAAAGCATAGGTTAGGCTGGAACGTCACTTTTAATTAAACTGGTGTTTAATGGCGATTTTTTAAAATGTTAACTTCACCAACATAATCTTTGCATTTCTTAAAGGCATAATGCAAGTCGTTTGACGAGTAAAAGCAAGTTTTAACTTGTTAAAAAAGTAAAAACCACTTGTTTCTCATGTATGCAAGCATGTTGTATTATGTGTACTGTGTCTGTGATAGGCAGCCGGGAGTAAGATGGCAAGGATGTAGCGTTTTTTACGTTTTTACGTTACTTCAATTTTACATTACGATGGCACATGAGATGTTTTATTCTCAAATGTATGGTGCCTTTCCATGGTCGTTTTTATTTCAAAAGTGAAATTGTAACGTCACCAGGCGAAGTCTGGTGGGTATCTTACTCTAACGGCATGAGTTTAAGCCTAAGTTCATAATACATTGCCGAGCACCCGAAAATTATCAGTCAGCAACAGGAGTCCTGCCAGGGAAGACGAAACAGCAGCACCCGAATGCATTTTCCGATAACTCTAGGGATGGATGAACTGGCGACAAAAGTCGGATCCATAATCGAGGTAAACAGTGTTCAGATCTTCCACTTGAACTATATGCGTACATGCATGTTCCCGGCTAACATTTCGAATAGATTGTTGAAGTAATTGCAGCGTCCCTGATAAATGATGAAGACACCGCAACCGTAAAATGGGCGATGGTGAATCTCATAAGTGTGAATTCTGTTTGGAGAGAAGCAGTTCGAAAGGCGCTTATATCTTCAGGGGGATATGTGAAATGTTGGGGCCAATTTGAAAACCCAGAGCGTCTCATGGCTTATGCAAAATCTCCTATGTCGTTGCTTCCATTGGGGATATTCTGGCCCTCAAGGATATCCGTAAAAGATATTCGTAAACCCAAGATTTCCTCATCGATAACCAAGCTGGTTTTTCGGAGCCTATACTCAACACATGAACCTGACGCTATAAAATTCTTACGTACATTGCCCTTGCAAAATCTAGCATGGCTTGACCTCGGATTAAAATTCCACACATTGAATTCATTTGACAGTATAAACAACCTGTTCAGCAAATTCCCAAACATTATACGGTTTGAACTAACAGACTACTGCGGAAACGGTCAACACCACCCTATCGATGGAGAATTGAGTTTTCCTGATAAATTGATAGACGTTTGTTTGACCTTGGAGTGCTTCAGCTGCGTCAAGTCATTCGTCGAGCAGCTTCATAAGCGGTCGAATTTGAGAACGCTAAAGATCAAACATACCGGGATGGGAGACACGAATTTTGATCAGCAATCCCTATTTGATGCAACATACATTCTTTTCGAGATAAATTTGGATTCTCTTCGTGAAATAGAGGTTTCCACAAACTATGCAACTCCTTATCAAGTTGGAGGTCATTTCATGATCCCTCGGTACATGAAAAAGTTGGAAAGACTCAGTTTATTCAACATGGAAATGTCTGAGCTGCAGGTGGATCAACCGTGCGTATATCCCAAGTTGAAATATATTAACATCGTAAATAATATTTTTCGGGCAGTCACGCCAGCAAATCTATCCATTCCGTCCCAAAACGGACCCAACATGCCGCTGCTAGAGTACATGCAATTCGGAGGCAACTTTATATGGCTATTTCAAAACCTAGTACCAAAAATATCATGTTGTCAGAGGCTACATATAGACTCTATTAATTGGAATAACCTGTGCCTCACATTACCGCTTGTTTTCAAGCATTTGACACATCTAAAAGATTTAGTGATATGCATACCTGACACAACCACAGAGGAACTCATGGGTTTTGATGTCATCGGATTCAAGGACGTGCTGTTGGGCATAAGTAGTGAGAACAGGGCCATAATCCGATACCTTCCTTGTTTCAAGCGTGTAACTGAGAGGGCGTTTTTCAATTCCTTGGGGATCGGAAGGCTTAAAGGTACCCAATCTTCCAAACATGAAAATAAATAGTTTTCCCTTACACCGAATACCTTTCGCTGAAACTTTGTAGATTTGGAAGAATTGGAATTCAGGACACAACAGCCAAGCAGAATGCTGTTTCTGTCCAAAGGAGTCTTCAGGGATGTTTTTGCACACATGGCAAGCTTGAAAAAGCTGTACATCCTGAATATAAAAACGGTAATCCTTGATTTCGATCAGTCAAAACCTGCATGCCCTCGCTTTTGTTTAAGTTAGTAGTTGATGCTGGTTTTTATATCTGTCACAACAGGGATTTGAGCCGGATTCACGACAACTTTCTCGCCATTATGCTTACCAGCACGTATTTTCAAGTGACCCTGATGAATAATACGGAAAAGAAAACAATTAGGAAACCCGGATACCGAATTAGGATGAAGTGAAAATAGAACACTGTAAGAGCGCTGTAAAACTCCAGAACAGTATGTATTAACGTGAGTCAATAAAAACATCACTATTGAAGAAGGAATTGTTTATTTCGGACGTTAGTTTGCATCATGAACTATTATAGTGGAGCACATAACCATTCGTGTAACCTGCTTCTTTGGTAAGACATTGCTGACAAATTTGCAAAAGAGCAGTACAGATCCTACATGGGCTCGATGTGAAACGTTATTACCTTAAATATATTGAGCAAAACAATGGGCTGTTTTACATAATACCGGCGATAACAAAAGTTTGTTGTCATATATGGGGGTGGTTTGCTGTTAATTTTTGTAACTATAACATATAAAGAGAGAGCGAGCAGGAGGGCGCCGGGTGCTACTGGTGTACAAGAAAGGTGCACAGTGAGCATTGATATGCATGGTGTTCATGATGTCCATAAAAGGCGCTTAATGTGCAAGGTTGTGTAGGTGTGCGGAAAAGGTACACGGTGTTCAAGAATAGTGCACGGTGAGCATGTATATGCACGGTGTTCAGGATGTCCAGATGATGTGCAAGGTGTAGGGTTCTGAAGATGTGCGGAAAAATTTCACGGTGTATGTAAAGGTGCATGGTAAACAGTTTTATGCACAATGTGGATGATGTCCAAAGAGCTAGCGCGATGTGCACCGTGCATATCTGCAAAAACGTGTTGCAAGAAGGCATAAAAGGGGGACAGGACTAGGAGTAATCCGCTCAGTCTTCCTTATGACTTTGCCAAGAGACGTTCACCCTGCTCTGCTGCTCCTGTGATAAAATTAAATTTATTAGTTTGACGTCTTAGTGACCTGAATATCTGTGATTGTTATATAACTTGATAAGTGACGCCGTGACCTGACAAGTTGTCTTCAAATTGTTTGAAACAAGATCCTGCTTCTCTGATTTGTTGGTAAGGTTTTTTACACAATATTTTGCTTATTATCCTCAGATTCTAAGACTATCAGAGTGTAAACAATTAGCATTTTGAACGACTTTTGAGAGAAACTTTGACGTTTTCTGTTATAGCGAATTCAACAAAGGAGCAATATGTACGGAAATCACCAGGTGCCGGACCATTCCTTTGACGATGTTGTTAGGCGGATTGAGGACTCGACGCAGTTCCTCATCACAGACTTTCTATTACTGGGAAGCACTTGGAACTTTGTGGAAATCGGTATGTAAATTCCATTACGAATAACTGTGGTTGTTTGGCAACATTGTTGGTTTAATGTCATTCCTATACTGTTTCCGAATATCAGGTGGGGATATATCCGCTTTTGACTGGTCCAGTACCCAGTTCGACTTTGAAAAGCTGTTTGCTGGCGTCTTTGAACTGCAGGAAACTGATTTTCGCTTGGCAGTTAAGCTTGGCAATGTATCAGGCTGCGAGTTGTTATTGTTTGTGACGTCCCCCAACCAAGCTCCCCGTCGCGACGCATCCGACAATGGTGAGTTCATTGTAATCTAGTAAATTTTTCTACCTAAATTTTATACTCTAAATTTTTTAACTATAATAATGGTCTTATTTTTGTGTCTGCTTCTCAGATCCTCAAGTTGACGTAGAAAAGATTATTGAGCATTTAAGATGCACTTTCTACGAGGTTGTCGAGGAAAGCATTGGCGACACGCAACTCAGCTTGGAGCTTAATGGTCCAGCCAGTATGAGAATTTTTGCAGCTGACTGGCATACCCTTGGAGACGCATTTGGACGAAGGTTGTCGTCACCTGAGTTCTTTGCGTCGAACATTTATCCCAAGGGAAGCCGGGTTCAGTTTGCTGCAAGAAAAACAGGTTCGTTGTGATATTTCACATGTTTAAGTGTGGTTTCAGGAAAGTGGATGGCATTTAACAATTGGTCTTGTTTTGAAAATATGTAGGATTCCAGGAAGAGTGGAACACGGCGACAGAGATCTGCAGCAATTTACTCCCCAGATTGAAACCTCACAAGGCTTATAAAAAGTACGTGAGAGTAGCTCTAGATCACGCCCTGGAGGATGCACATCTCTGGTTTCCGGAGAAGCACGTTGACACAGACATTTGTCAAGCTGTCAACGTTGGCTTAATGAATGGCTGCGCAAATCGTTGCTACAACAGGCTGATCGCGGACTATCCTATCGTTGCATTGCAGCAGACGTATAGGATGTTCGATGACCAGTTTGCTTCCACTTGGTGAGTTTCAGTAACTTTAGTTTCATATACGTCTCTAGCATTTAAACTTGTTAACAACTTTATGTTTTGTCTGGCTGCCTACTCTAGGTTTTTTCGGGCGCCGTCCGTAGCTGCAGACTTGCTTCGCCATTTAGCAAGGAATCTTGTGACAAAGGGTGACGTGGAAGGGATAAGTAGCACGATGAATGAACTGGATGTGCTACGAAGAAGGGTCGACAGCGTGGAAAGAGCCGTTGAACTAGCATTCACGGCGGGCCGAAATCATGCTAGTCGTACCATCCTAGTGTATGCTGAAGACTGCAACCAGTCCTGGAGAATAGCAGACCTATTTTGGAACGCCGAACTCGCAGCGAGAAGGTTCGCAGTCAGACACAAAATGCTGTCTGGGCATAATTACAACGTCACCCCACTACAGCCGTATGTACAGTCTTTGCTTGAGGTAACTCGCAAGCTGTTCCAGACCATACGGAAAGGAATTCAGGAGTTTCGGGAGTATATTACTAAGCCCCGCGCAGCAATAGACCAGGAGCAGGAGATAGAAGAGGTTGGCAGCCTGATTTCCGAAACCGCCGGTGACATTTACGTGTCAGAATCCCTCCTTATTCGAACATTACTAGGGAGGTTTGTTGATGGTTCGGAACGGCTACTAGAGCCATATCTCGACATGAATAGGATGACCGACGTGGGATTGTGCAGCTGGCCTTTTAGTGAGGACGCGATTTGGTGGGACGAAGATCAGGGGAAACTTTGCAACTCATTCCAAATTGAAGAACTAATATCGTATGTTGGAGATATTTTTTCTGAATATTGCCACCGTGCCAGGATACTGTCCGGGAGCTGGGAGGGAGCCGGAGATGGCAAAACAGCCCATTCATCAACTGCCGATGACCAGAGGAATGGTGATGACTTTATTGGGCGAACATTGGATATCAGCAACAACCATACCACCATGCTAGCACTACCATCGTCCGAAGTGCGTCCCTTCCCCCCGATTAATCTTGTCCCCTTTCAGAACTTTGAAGGAACGCAACGGCAGCCTGGATACCCACTTGAACCACAGGTCGTTATCCAGCACGCAGTTGAAGTATGTCCCATGGAGCATACAATTTGGATACGTTGTAATGTGTACGATATGTATCTTTTTCGGAAATACTAATGTGATTTATTTTTTTTGGCATAGCGCTCATTTGTGAACGAAAACGGAGATATCATCTGGCTAAGGACTGTGACGGGGACCTTCCATAACGCGGATACGAATTTGGAGGAGAACAGCGCCAGTGAAGTGAGTTAAAGATATTGTAGTATTACATGTTTGAATAGGTGAAATGCTGAGGGATTCATGATAATATATATTTGATTAGGTGGTTATCCACGAAGTAACTGATGACGAGGACGGGCGGGTGGACGAGAACACCGTTCCGGGGTCATCAACCAGTACTCCACACTGCAGTCCAAGTCAGAGCGAAAGTTCTTCAGATCCGACGTATGTGGAAGTGACAGGGGAAGGTGCTTCTACCCAATCAGATGATGAAGCTGGTCCCAGTCGTATTGGCTGCTTTAGAGGACTACGGAAGTTGATTCCATGGAAAAAATGCAGGCTGCGATCCAAGAACAATGCAGCAGTACAAAGGAACCCTGGACGTTGTGGGAGAGTGTTCCTCACAGTTATTAGAAAGTGCTTGTGCTTGTAGAGCTTACATGGATGCAAGTGCCTTATTTATTAATAAGTAATTTTTTAGATGCTTTCCTGTAGTTATAGTTGTTTCACACTCCTATATCAATGTAGATGGGGGGTTTATTTTAAATCGGAATTCGTTATGATAGATTGCTAAATATACGTTAGGTTAGTTGTAGTGGGTAAGCTAGAGCGTACAAGCGTCCTTAGAACGTTATAAGTTAACCCCTTTAGGAAGATATTTTTATACAGGGTTGGTATTTCTTTGTTTTAATGTTTTTTACCGTTTTCGTATATCTTCGAGGAACTTAATATTCGTCGTTAGAACGTAATAAGTTTAATTCTGTGGGACGTTGTTTTTTAACTGATTTCATGATGCTTAAAGAGACGTAGTATTAGTCGTTATAGCGTAATCTTTGGTTGTTATTTCTTTTCAAGAAACGTAGTATGCGTTGTTAGAGCGTTTTAACGTCAATCCTCCTGATTAGGAGTTTTTAACTGTTTTCGTATTTCTTTAAGGAACGTTATATACGTCTTTAGAATGTGATAAGTGGAATCCTTTGTTACGTTTTTTTGTTGTTACTGATTTACTGATTCTTTAAGAGAGTAGTATAAGCCGTTATAGCGTAATAAGTTAACCTCTTTTGCTGATATTTATTTCACTTTTTTCGCAATTCTTCCGGAAACGTAATTGTTAACTGAGCAAAAACTCAAACTAATAAAGAGTTATTTTAGTCAATAAGTACGTGCTTTATTCCAAATTAGTAGCAACATAAACTTTTTCTGCACATTCTCAAGTACATATACTTTATTTGGGCTTTTATTATGCATTAATGTTCGTATTCATAACGCTTTCATACTGCTGCATTCATGCACGAGAAGTTCGGTAATGGTCGAAATGTGCACTGTAACGTCAGGCTAAGGCATTAGCTAAACACTAGCACACATACGCGTGCATGTAGCTCGCAGCAACTATTGCAAATTTTGTGTGGCTATAGCGGCCGGTCGTCGTGGATACCGAGTACGAATTTTTTGTCAAATAGCAGTTAAGATTCTACAGATGATCAATGAGAAACTTCATTCGTTTTAAAATACAGGTAAGGCTAAAGCATTCTTCGAAGTATTTGCTCAGCTAACAAAAAGTTGTTGTGCTATATTACGTCCATGTATTGTTACATTTTGCTACAAAAACCTATACGGAAAGAGCCAGTGGGAAGAAGACAAGATTGCTGGAAGCAAGAGTAGAATACGTTTTATGTTATTGTTCTGTGAACGCGACGGTTAGAGGCGGCATTGTTTTGCAGATATCATGAAAATAATATCGGACTGCGAAGGAAGGAATATTGAAATAAGTGGCCAAAATCTGCTTCGAGTCATGGTAATTTGCAAATGTATAAGACAAGGCAACTTTTGTGAACATTACAAATAACTGTAGTTTTGTGCGCCTGCGACAATAATCAAGGTAGCTATTTCTGTATTGAAGGAGGGAAAAGGTGAAGGTGGACTTGCGATTGCATGGGGAATGGGCAAGCCTCGACAAGTTTGTGATTGGCAAGACCGGGAGTCGTCTTTTTTAATTAAGTGTAATTGCTACTACTCTAACATCTGTAGCTGGTAAGAAGAGAAAGGAGCATTTGGTTGATGGTAGAAGGTGTTTGGGGGTGGGCGGCGATTGATTGTTTTAATGAAATGTTGTGCAAACTAAA
>VICI01004630.1:0-10658 GCA_019593645.1 Akabosia matsudoensis
GGAACGAAAGTGAGATCCGTTTTGTTCCTACAGAATACTTGTTATTCCCAGTATCCGGTTTATTCCTAAGTCCCCACCTTTTCTACATTTTCAGTATTTTTCTTGAGCACACTTCTGAATATTTTGTTTCAACTTCCTTCATGTATAGTAATAAAAATGAGGAGGCGAATACTACATCATAAAACAAAGACAGTGTCAGGAAATAAGTACTGCCGAAAGGAATATAATGGTGATCCCTGCGGAATCATGGATATTCACAGGGTGGGAGAGCAAACTAGATTGAATAAAGAAAATTTGGTGAAAGTGAAATGGAAATTATAGAATAGTTGTTTCCATTTGCCAGGACTTCTAGCCACTGTCTTATGAATATCACAGTTGTGAAATGTACTATGTGATAAATATCAACACTATTTAGGCAAGGAATTCTGATATCGTTTTCAGGTACTTTTTCAGTCAGAATGAGTCACCTGTATACATATACGTCTCAACCCATTTTGCGATAAACCAACCCAGTAAAATAATGTTTTTTGCATTATTTTACTGTAAAGCCGAATCTATGAGTAGTGTACTTGTCTAGCTGTGAAGAATTCCTCCCTGTCCCTGACTCGCACCCAAGATTAATTATGGTTGGCAGAAGTTGATACATATTAGGACTTGGCGATAAACCCTCTGCTTCAAATATACGAAAAACAAGTTGAAAGATTTCAAGAAAACGCTGATTTAACTACTCCACTAACTTTTAGTGAATTTTGAAACGTCTGGGCTTCCAAACTTTCGGTTCTCATCAACAAAACTGTCATGTTCATCAATACAAAATTTCAACGTAAGAAAACTCTAGCAAAGTAAAGTTTGTATGTTCTAGTGTCTTTATGCTTTTGTATTGTCAACTACTTTATGGAAATGCACAGCAAGGTAAACAAGTAGAGCTACACATTAATAGGGCGACTTTCTCCAAACTAAAGTTGTGTGTTGTGTCAGGTCTATTGGCGAAATAGTTACGAATGCTCATCCCGAATGCATCCTCCCCTTGAATTGAGGATGAGCTGTTAGGGAACACTCTAGTTATTCTTCGTGCTTTATCCTTTCATCTACAAGTTAATATGACATCTCATATATTCAAGTTGAGAATCGTCGAGTATTTTTTCATAGGTACGTTCATCATCATCAGGATCTTGCTGGTTTTAGCAACGAGAAAAGGAGCAGACAAGAGTGTCTCTCCTCTTCAAACTGTGCTTCGTACGACACACATAATGGTAAAGGACGACGATTTATTTCATCTTTAATAGCAAATGCTGATTGTGACCATTCACGGAGAAAGTACGAACGTCGAAAGAATAGAGGGTAAATTACGTTATATAATAGTGAAGATTGTTGTTGAAAAATTGGAAGAATACGATTAATTTACAGTGTGGCTTTTGTGAAATGGAATGCTCTCTCAAAATTCTGAGACCACTCGCTAGTTTTCCCAAACTTGAGTATACTCGACACAAAAACGGGCATAATCACAGAATATTATTTCAATTTGGATCTCTTTTCATCTTATTCAACCAAAACCAGGAGAATGCTAGCTTCAACCAATGAGATTTCTCTACTTCAAATTACTTGGAATGAGCTGTGATATGAAGCCAAGAGTGGAGCTATTTCATTTTATAATGCGATGAAGAAAGCATTTTGTTTACGCTGCTGTTTCAAATATACATTTCTTTCCATCTTCAATTTGGTTTCATTTCATCATGCCTTCAAAAAATAAGATTGTGACCGATTCTGGCAAATGGTTCCAAAAGAAGGAAAACAAAGTATGTAAAATTTAACTGCTTAGATAGAATAACGAAAGCACACATCCCACTTAAATAGTTCGCGTTTGTAACGAACTGCTGTGTTTCGTAAAACTGTAAAGATGACTTTTTAATTGAAGTAGTTGGAGGTTTCTTGTAACTTAATCACTTTATCACAGTTTGCTTAATAAAATATATATGATAATGATGGGTCTGGAGCACATCAGCTAAGCGCAGGTAAAATCAGCTCGAATCAACTTTCTTGTGCAAAGGTTTGGAGTTCCTCAGCCAAGCACTGTCTAATATGTGCATTCAATCCTTAAAAGTTTTAGCATCCAGATTAAAGGCGAAAATTCATGCTTTCACTGCTCCGGTCGCAGCAACAGATGACAGACCCGTGCGGTTTTTGTCAAGAGCTTGTGGTCAGTCAGGGTGGTATGAAGACGTTGTGTTGAAAAACAGACGCGGAAACGTTGACATACAATGATTGGATGATTTAATTGATATTTGGAACCAGTTTTTAACAACCTTGTCTGAATGAAGAGAGCTGATCAATGGAAAACGGATAACTTAATTGTGTAAAATTTCCAAAAGGTTGTGTACAATACGTTAGGTTGAAAAAAGTACTCGTACTTATGCAACCGTTTCAGTGCGCATTCATTTATCATTAGTTTTTCGATGCGAAAATACAGGACATTGGGTTGGGACGAAGAAAACGTAAAGCACTGCAACTTGTCTTCCCCTATAATTGAGAAAATTTTTCCAAATTAATAAGACGTAAATGCTAGCAAAGTTAGAACCCAAACATATTTTATTGAACATCACAGGAAACAAATAAACAAGATTTCAAGTTTGGCGATTTATGTGATTAAACTTCTTTTCGGTTTTCCAGCAGTAAGATTCGCATTTTTGAAGAATTCCCAGTTATCTGTTAGTCTGTTATCATGATGCTTGTGGGGGAAACCTAAAATTTTCTTTATTTTATGATTCACTTGTAATGTGCATTTGGAATCTTCGTCGTTTTCGTTTTCCCAAAGATAAGTAGCTGACCAAAATTGCGTTTCTGATTAAAGTTACGAACAAAAACGTATTGAAAATATCGACCGTTTGGTAAATAGAACACTTATTTACTATATTCCACACGGGAAACGTTTGAAAAGGAGCATTTTGGAAATACGATTGCACCAAAATTCTCTCTTCATCCGAATCATCTATATTGCCCCTACTTCCTGCATATCAGCTAACTGGACCTCTATCTAAATATGAGCATTTCTGTCGTTAATAATCAAAAGTAAAAAAGATGAAATATTTTCGGGAAAAGTTGTTCTCTGTCGTCGTTTCGTTTCTTGAAACTTTGGGGGAGTAAGGTAGGCAGTATCAAACGGATGCTTCCGGTGAAACTTTATTGAACTAAATATCTGTGCGTTAAGAAAGGGCAACCCTACATGCAACATGCAACAAAATAATGGGTACGCCTTTCAAAAACTTAATGTTTCTTAAATTATAGAAGAACCTCCAGTTTACACACGAATTTTCTCCCATTTTGGATACGCTCTCGTTTACTCATCCGTTGTCATTGTTTGCATCTTCGTAAGTGAATAAGTTAGCTCAAGGCAGTTTCCGTCCAACTTTTACCCATGTCTAGAATAAGCAAAAAAGGAAATACGAACTGAGCACGACTATTATAAAAAAAAATTGTAAATGGAAGATGAGGAAATAAAATCTAATTTAACATTGCTAAGTATCGTATAAAATCTCGTCGTCTGGCTCGCTTCCTTCACAACCTTGTCTAAAACAGTACTGGGGGAAATAAAGATACCGGTTTACAGTTATGAAAGGGCTTCCTTACACAATTTGTAAGTTTTCAGCTAGGAGTATTGCTAGTGGATCTGACATCAGAATAAATGGTTATGTTAGCTTCACCACTGAAATTCCCCCATACCAAATGACATAAGCAATGCAGCGAATTTCTTGTTTTGGCTTTTTAAGAGCAGCATGTTCCAAAGCCCTCCAAGATACATTCACTTACTACTTCACACTGTACTACATACGACAGACTGGTCCCTTCTCTCATTTGAGGACTCACATCCACAGCTAAATCGGCATACGTTTACTTTGCTTCCCGAACTTGGTAAAAAGTCGTTACATAACTGCTACCTAATAGAAAATAGAATACCAGTACACAAAAGAAATACCCTGGTGTATACTCACACAATCACGAGCAAGCTCATTGTATTGTCAACGGGAAGGGAAAAAGGAAATGGTTTACAATTCATTAGAGAAAGCTAGCAGGAGACAGAGACTCTAACGTACGACGTCATTGTGGAGCTGGTGAAAGTCAATATTCTTTTAATTGGAATTAACAATCAGGTAAGCTATTGCGCACAAAACAATTACTGTGGTTGGGTCGGAATAGTCTGATGAGTATATACGTGTGAGTTCCATCGCGGCACATACTAGGGGTTATCAGATAATCCAGCTCCCGCAGAAATCCGAGTGGAGAACATAAAACTCATTTTACAGAAACAAAGATTCTGAAATTGATGTAATTAAGAACAAACACAATCTCGTTTCACACTCACTTTTCAATGTCACACAAATGTGTTTTTACATTTCAAATTGTTTAATTCTGACTAGTACATATCTCCTTTTCTGTCTGAAATGTGCTCATAATTGGGGAACGTTAGGGAGTGAAAACCATGAAACAGGCTTTTACAAAATGTTTTTGAGCCTAAAAACAAGAGGAAATTTTTCACATACCATGTAGTCACTTTATCATAGTTTTCTTATTCCTACAGAAGATAAGTGCACTCCTTGATAGATAGAAGAAGTACGCTCCTCGGGCGCAGATGGACAAATTAAAGGTGGCTGGTGTGAAGCTAAATGGCTTTTTGGTTGTTTTGATGAACCACCGACGGAATGTAGCATAGTTCCTCCTCCTGTGTTTCCCTCTAATTGCTGGTGCTTTTACTTTTTTCGGTCTCATAGGAAGTGGTAATGATGATTTTGTTTTGTTAAGTGTTTGGAAAGATGTTCATGAAATGTGGATGATAGTGAAAGAGAGAAATGTGTAAACCACAGTTGTTCCTCCATCCTACATCATGTCTAACACTGCACGCAATGCTAGCAAATGAAAGTCATGTTTGAGGATGACTTTCACACATCCTAACTTATTACAAAGTAACTGTGTTCCTGGGAATGTTATTTCTGTGGCGTTTTGAGCTACACGCAAGTCAAGCCTGAAAAGCAATAAAAATGACGAAACGGTTAAGGTCTTGGCTTTGTTACGTGCCCACTTTAATAGGAAACAAACCTGCTCAGTGTCGAAAAATGAACGAACACTGACACAGGGAAAGGTATGCGAAGGAAAGTGGTTACCATGCGGGAAATTTTTTGTCAGACTTTCTCGTAATTACTCAGCAAGCTCCGACAATTTTTCGCTGAAATGGTTTCGATTTCTCTCGAGATGAGTTGAAACGGAGTGGATGGCTCTTCAATGAGAGAAGGGGAAATAGAGCAATTAAAGAACTTAGGTTTTCCGGAGATTCCTGTCTTTAGTGAATGAAACTAATGTAATCCATGTGGAAATTACGTAATTATAATCTATCGCTGTGAAACAGATGTTGGGAGCGCTTTATTGCGTTTCTAGCATCTTCAAAGGATGTTCATCTCAAAATGAAACATTTTTATATCTTCATCATCATGTTGATCGAATTATTTTTTAATGATGTTACGTTTTTTTCCTCTTTTTCTCTTGCAGTCTTACGCTCCCGTGCAGCGGGCGCCTCAGCACAGAAATATCTGTAACCATCCGTTTCAATTTCCATTTGAAAAGTCCCAAGCACAACGCTACTATCATCAATGTCAAACGGAACAAAATATGTCTGTCTAAAGGTGAGTTGAAATTTTCTTAATTTTTTGCATCACATACTAATAATGGCAATATTTAAATTCGTTTCAAACTGCTTGTTATTGAAAAAATATGTATTATGTGATAAGGATAAAGGAGCTATGAAATACAAAAAAAAACAATCAAGCTCGCTTGTATTTGCTTAATGATTCACTTAAAACTAGGCTGAAGGGATCCTGTTGACTTACAGATACCACATATCAGCTTTTGCAGTTTTGCACGAAACTTTAATGTAAATAAAAAATATACATTAGAAACTTGATGATGTGCTCAAGGGTTATTGGCAATCCGATGAACTGTAAACAACCCGAGATATAATTAGGAAAGCCCGAAGTGGTCTTGGAATTTGGTTCAGTTTTGGTTGAATCCGAAATCTTGCAAGATACTAGATACGAGTTTGAATGGAAATGAATTCTTGTTCGTATCTAGAAAGTAGCTCTCAGTTTTCCGACGCTCACGATGCACAATATGAGTATCTCATAAAACACGATGAAATTGAGAATAAGTAAACTACATGGACTCATGCGGGAATTTGTGCAAACCGACCATACAGTGCAGAGCAGACACAAGCTGCAAACGTTCTCTTGGAACTTGCGGTTTGATTTTCCCCATGTGTACTTGATTTCAGATTTCTTTCCAATTCGTTGCTAGTTCGGGTTGTGGTTAACTCACAACAACTGGTATTTGTATGTTTTGCCAGCGATATTCATTCATGGAAGTGGGAACTGCACGCGGAAGAAAGAAATTATTCATTTGCTAAACTTTTATAGTAAAACATTTGGCAGTTCATTCGGTATCTTTTAGTAAGTTATCTGAGCTACAAATTTCAAATCAGACGGTAGGTTATATCTACTACAAATACTATCGTTCCATATATGCTTCTTTTTATCTTTTTATGTTTATAAATCGTTGTCGAACGAATCGTTAACAATGCTAACCAGTAGAAGCATTTACCCCCAAGGGTTAGAAATAAAACTAGCTTGTGATGATATAGAGCTGTTATGTGCCTTTAAATCTATCGGCTGACATTACGTAATAACTTTTTTGCAGTTGAAACGGTTTATTTTGCTGATTGTAAGTTGAGATAAGTGTAACCCCAATAGATTCATTTGTATTGGATTCTAGTCATGTTCATTACCGGCAGTTGATATGCTGCCCGAAAAGAACTGCAACACATTTATGCAAACGTAGATCGTAGAAAATGTTATACAATTTGGAGACTCTCTGCTCGAGTGCAAGCAATAATTTATATAGTATCATAACAATTTTTTATTTCGCTGAGCGAATGTTTGTTGTTTGCAAAAATGGGTAGATACGAACACAAAATAGAGTTAGCACGTAAAGTTTCTTTGCGTTTTTCGGTTGGTAACTGGTAACATGTTAGATCTATAATAAACAAATTGTTGCATTACGACAGTTGATATGCTGCCCGAAAAGAACTGCAACACATTTATGCAAACGTAGATCGTAGAAAATGTTATACAATTTGGAGACTCTCTGCTCGAGTGCAAGCATTAATTTATATAGTATCATAACAATTTTTTATTTCGCTCAGCGAATGTTTGTTCGTTGCAAAAATGGGTAGATACGAACACAAAATAGAGTTAGCACGTAAAGTTTCTTTGCGTTTTTCGGTTGGTAACTGGTAACATGTTAGATCTATAATAAACAAATTGTTGCATTACGTGTGTTTCACACAAGCTTCAATTTCGTCACGTAAACACATATATTTGCCACCACAGCCAAAATGGGTCCATTTTCTGCAAATTAGTAGTAGTCGAATCCAAATTTTCTAGCTGGAAACCCAGACTGCAACGGAAGTTGGGTTGTAATTTGGCGAATTGTGCAAGAGAAAGGTGTATGAGGCAAATTTGTGGTGGGAAAGCAAAAGTAGAGCAGTGTGTTCTGGACACAAATACGATCATAAAATTCTATTCGAAGTCCCACTAAGTTTGTATTGCATTTTCGTTATCCCCACCGTTTTCCACGAGAAAAAGTTTCATAGATGAGATTGTGCCAGCGTAGGAAATACCAAGCACACTGTACACATTGCTATTGTTATGAAACGGTCACAACAGGAGCAGTTCTGTAGTTGATTGATATCCAAAGAAAATACTTTTTTTACCTAAATGGAGCATAGTGGATTGTATTCGACAATACAATACGATATGACCATTTGACTTGATTGGAATTGAGTTTGCAAACAGGAAAAAATAGTCCATAGCCTATATGATTTCTACATTTACCAAAATGGGGGACACTAAGACTTGGCTTCATGAAGACGTGAAGACATACACTATATGGATGTAATTGTCGACAAAACCTAATAATTAAGAAATTAATTTCAATATTGTATTTCTAAATGTAATAACAAAACGTGGGTTTATGGATGCATGTACCACAAGTTTGACAATTAAATAGTTTGATGTGAAAGACAATTCCATTACGCTATGCTGTCCCATTACGCATTACAAAGTAAACGTTTAGTTTAAATGGTTATGGATTTCGTACCGCATACATGGGAGGTACAGAACAATTTCTGACGTCTAGGCTAACAACTTCGAGAGTGTATTTTCTTATGTTAATTTAGATGGCAATACTTAATTGGTTTTTTGTGCTTTTTAGAACTATCTGGACTAGACCACAGAAAACCCCCATCTGTAGACTCTGGTAGTTCAGCTACATCCTCAAGAGGAAACACAAATCCACACTACAATGATGTCCTCCCAGGAAGCGTTCCTGGGTTGAACACAATCAATGGGAACAATATTAACAGTAACTCAACCCTATTTATTTTTCAAGACCCAACACCAAGTTTATTGCTGGCGGGACTGCTTGGAGGATGTGCAGTTACAGCATCCATTGTATTTTTGACGTTTTTCATCTGTCTTCGTCGCAAGCTGGTTCCGTCTTCATCGTCTCATTCCAGCTATTCATCTACTTGTCCAGAGCCTCATATGGATCCTGCTACTATGAGTAACAACTCAAGTCCAGCATGTCTTCTCAGACAAAGTCAGCCTGAATCGAAATGGATAACACTTCCTGGAAGTCAAAGCAAGGACAATTTCTGTACAAACAGTCTTCTGGATCCTCTGCAAAGCCATCAACATCATCAGCTCCAGCATGCACATCAACTCCCACAACACGCTCACATTCTTCGGAACAGCTCTCCATTGTCACGTTCGTGGAGTAGAAACTCCTATGTGACCATTGCAAGTTTTTGGAATGATATTTTCGCCACTGGAATTGCAGGTGGACAGCAGCAACAACAGTCCAATAATTGTCATAATAATAACAGCAGGGCAAGTAAAGTGTCAAACTCAACTTTTATCCCTGGGAATAGAACAAGTACAAACTCAAACAATACATCAAGCACTGCCACAAAAGGCTCTGATGTGTCACCCTACGCTTATGCCCATATCCTTGGAATTGCCCCTCAACCCCCTCCACCAATGGTTACAAGCATGCCTGGACAGAAAGTCGGCTCTTGTAGTGTAAACCAAAATCAACAAACGCCACAACACAGCTCCACGTTTACAGCATCATCACAACATCCACATTTGGTCGAATGGTATTCACAATCTCCCACATCTTGTACAAACTTACCAGGCGGTGGTCATATCTACTCGAATCATCTCTTTACGTTCAATCCTAGTCCGAGTAATAGTCCTTTCTTGAGTCAACAACTTTCAAGTCCCAAACATAACATTATGTCACACATAAGTACACAACCCATGCAACCTAGCTCTTCGCCAATTGTTCCTCCGCCACTGCCACCAACAACTTCAAATTCTCCATCACCCGCAATGATGGCACCACTTGGACCTGATTGTGCTGCAAGTATTGATGGAAACTCGTCGACAGCTGGACGCTCTGGTTCTGAAAGCCTCGTTCAAATCGACGGTTGGCAATGTCGGAAAAACTTCACAAAAGAGACCGATGTTGTCGAGAGATTTCTCTAACTCTTTTGTGTTCAACAATCCCTTTGTAGTTCCTATGAACTGTACCGCATATAATCCCGAAGCAGTTTATTTGGAATGATATTGCTATGAAATATCGTTGCAAAACTTTGCTGGACAATTGGAAAAGGTATGTCCAGTTTTGTCGCGAAAACTCAATGCATGTCTGCAATTGGTTAGAGGTTATCTTTTGTAATAAATATAAAACGAGTAAAATAAGGTCAAGTTACAGGAGCGCAACCCAGTAGTCATACTTTGAAGGATAAATTTCCTACCATGGATCAAAAGAAAGTACACTTACGTTCAAATGTAAGGTTTTTACTTTACCCTTACTTCGTAAGTATGAGCACACTTTTCTACGGTTTTGGTTAGTGTGATCATATCCGATCTCTTGTTACCCCAATTCAATTTTCATTGATGTAGTATTCAACTTAGCATATTTTAACAATAATCTTTCGCTGTCCTATGCCCCTTAACATGTTTGGAAATAAAAACGTTGATCATTTGGAATCTAGGTATTAGATGGTAAACTTACGCTTTATTCTCTTGTCATTGCTTTAATAAAGTATGTATACTCGAATCATGATGCGATGTAGAGTGTGCAGCGAAAGTATATGTGATCTACAACAGATATTAGATATTAACTAGCTAATCATTTCACCTGTCGTAAATCAATCAATTCTTTAAAACTTGTAAGTTTCTAATATTCGCGAGAATGCTATTATGATGTGTAATTGTGTAATTCATTGTAATTCGCACGTTACTTCGAAAATAATAAATACATATTTGTCATTGATTAGTCGAAAAAAAAAAACGCTCAGAATTTTTCTTTTTTTCCTTTTGCATTCAAATAAACTGGCCAATTTAGCTTTGCCACTACGATTTACAATGTGTCAGTTTGCTTGCCACATGGACACACACCTCCATGTTTAAAATTTTCAAAATTATGAATGCTGGCATTCCATAGAATTGATGGATGATGGCTTGCGGAACAACCGTTACTTATCCGAAGAA
>VICI01004631.1:0-10655 GCA_019593645.1 Akabosia matsudoensis
TATATGAGCACAATTAAAAATATTTTGCATAATTATGAAACAGCGACTCATTACGAAACGAAATGAAGCGAATGATGATGCGAGCTAGTGAGTAAACGCGGTTCCCAGCTTTTGCTTCCTTTGTTCATGCCCGCTGGCAAGGTTGAAGTGAGCGTATAACGAATTTGTGCATCTAGCGAAGCACCAGTTGCACCCGAGTGTTTTTACCGCATTATATTACTCAATTCTTAACAATTTGAATAGAGGCATCAGATGCTACTGCTGCAAGGACAAGTTACTTTTTGGGTTTGTTCATTGTTTACTTTTGTAATGATAAGGCATGCAAATGGCTGCTCCTTGGATAGACACGCATGTTACAAGGCACGTCATTAGAAGAGCTTCAGCTTGAATCGCAACGCGTGGTCAGTGTGCTGCAACGACACAGGTCATCTTCAGATGTCGGTTTTGTACAGGAAGAGAGAATGGCTAAGTGTTTGTTACAGGAAATCCAACAAAATACTGGTCACAACGATGCAACCACGGACGAAGAAACCAAGGAATCGCTGCAAGAGAAATGCAAGAAGCTGTGTCCTCATCAAGCAAATGTGCGATTGAAGCGCTTGCGGATGAAAGGTCTCACAAGATTTTACAAAACTATAAATAATTTAGATGCACTCATTTACTAATGATTTTTATGACAACTGTGTAGAGCTACTGGTCACAGTTCCTCGACGAGGATTCCGTGAGATATTCTATTCAAGTGCAAAATCGGACAGTGAAGATGAAGACGAGGATTCTTCTACCGAAAACCAGAAGACTGAACTTAAATATGAAGACTGGAGAATTGAAACAGTGAAGGCCTATCCTTCATCAGAAGGTGCTAGAACTGGTGCTACCCCTTGTAATACTTCATTCTACATGGAAATTCCGGCAAGCTGTGACTGGATGTTTGTCGTGGATGATCTCAGAGATGATCTCCACTCAATTTTGGAAGTTCTCTGTGGCCGAACCACGACAACAACAATTATGGACGCCTACATAACCCTTCGTTTGGAGAAATATTACAGAGATTTCGAAGTGTCGCCTCTACCTCGAAAAGTTGTCAAGAGAAAGATTCCACCTGTACGCGAGTACTCATTAAGAAACCCGTCAGCTCCTACAATGGAACGTTCAGTGAAGCCGAAACTTCCCGCTTTAGACAGGAAACAGGAAAATTTTCAGTATCTATCTATATATTGTCTTCCAGTTAAAGATCGAGATGACGATGTTGCCGCTTTTGAAGCCGATTTAACTTACATTCCCGGCGAGTCTATTTTGCAGGACATGTCCAATCCTTGCAAACTTATAGCTCCACTCTACGCAGCAAAGCATTTGTATTTAAGTGTCTTCGACTTTGGCGAGAGGGTTGTCACTGCTTACGATTCCAGTTGGCACTATCTTCCAATGGAGCTTCGACATGGGCAAATTTTCGCTATTTTAAAAGCCTTAACAAATAATAAGTGTACAGTTGATGATCCAGATTCTCCTACACACTGGCAAATTAACTTTGTCAAAACGAGTTGTCCTCAATACGACGAGTATAGCTGTGGAATTTACACTGTTCACTATGTCGACATTGTTTTACGCGGGATTGCTCACGACAAAAGTCACTGGAAACTATCCAAGAAAAGAGTGATGCAAATTAGACGCCACATCGTGAAAGAATTGCTAGAAACGTCACCAAACGGGCGGAAATTCCTCCAGGCAATATCCGAGTGACCAATCAATGCGGAACCTGTGATGTGTTCAAGGTAACATTCCAGAAAGCAGTAAATTTTAAGAGCAGTTGCTTTAAAATATCAATAAGTTTTATACAATTTCAACTAGGTAATTACTTGAACTGTATTTTTATTATTGTGAAAACAGAATAGAGTTTTTTTTTAAATATGATCACAACATCAAAAAACATCACATATATTACAAAATGTTTTTATAGCTTTTTTTAAAATCAACAATCAGGAAATCGTTAAGGGCTACGACCCCATTTAGATTACCATTTACATTATTACGTGGTTGTTTTGTCACCAAGTACAAATACTATCTCAATTATCAATCTTTTTAAACATTTTTCATTTCGTCCGTGTCTACTCTAAGGAAACAAAAAGTAAATTTGATGAACTAATATTATCTTGTAAAAATCAAATTTGTAAACGTTTTTCACAAAATATGAAATCGCTCAGTTAGTTGATCGTGTAAGTAAGTCGCAATTACTTTTTTTAATGTTAAGGAGAGTAAAAGGAACACTTTTTGTTATATGTACGTTAAGTGGATTACATTAGCTTATCACACAGTAACCGTATATTCATGTCTTCAGAAAATAGTTAGTATTTTTTGTGTCAAAACTTAGTTGGACAAAAAATGAATGTTGGCACGTACTACTTGTGAAAACTGAAGAATAAATTTTTTAAATTTTTACGAAAATTATGTGTGAAGCATTTCGTTGATGATTAAATAGTATTTAATATTTCTCTGTGCATATTTGGTAGCATGAAATAATGTACAGTGTACATACTGAGTTAATGGCAATCATGTTGCATATTACAAGACATGCAGACAAGTGTAAATTTTTAAAAGCAGAAAAATATTAGCACCAAGTAATTAGGTATTAGGGTACAACTGAGTTAGTTTTTGAAATATGTATCAATATATGAAATTGAAACAGATAGTAGACGTGGGGTGGAACTAACACTAATGAGAAACATCGGACCAAATCACATGATATTTCCATTAAGATAATTGTTTACTTAGACCACATGCACAATAGAATTTTGCATACTGACGATTTCTTAAAACTAGATATTTTGAAATGTAAGATCAACGGTATATCTTCTGTGCAAATCCCTTGAAGATGAATGAGTGAACGTATTGTACAGTTAACATGTTTTCGAAACGAGTCTCTAGATTGTAGATTGTTTTTTCAGAGATTGTGACTTTTATTAAAAAATCAAACTGGTCTATTTTTTTGTCTTCAGTCAGACACAGACACAAACTATAATATTTCGTCTGTTGTGTGGCCAGAAAAGTAGAATTCTGGGACTTTATAAGCTACATTGTACATTTTGTCTCAAAATACGTCTACTTCCCTACACAAGTTATTAGATTTGTTTTTTATTGGGATGATTTTTGCTCTAGAGATTAAAAAAATGATTTGTGTCCGTCTATTTTGTTACAGTAACTGACGTGTATGTATTTAAGTGTAAACTTTGGAAGAGTTTTGATTCTGCTGATACGCTTTTCAATACGTTCGAAACCATTCGCTTACCGTTTGGGTAGGGGTAATAATAGGGCAAGATAGAAAGAGAGAGCGACCCTTCGAGGAAAGGACTTGTAGATGGGGAGATAGTCAGAAAAACACTTGCTTAAATCACCCTATATGGTCCAGACCTGCACCTTCTCAGCTATGATACACCAATTGGCGTGGTCGTAGTAGCTCGAGATGATGTGCAAGTTTTGCACATACTTTTCGATGAGTTTGTCGAGCTCGCCTTCTCGGAATACGTGGTAGTAGCGATGACATGTAAGTGCTGTTGAGTCCTCTGTGTCTTCACCAGCAGCACTGGATGATTTGGAGCTGGACTGGACGCGAATTCTAGATTGAGCATCACGGCGTCGACTTGCAGTAGTACTGGTTCCACCAATAAGCCCTCCGCTGACGCCAACACAACCTTTGTTGTTGGTCCCGTTACTATCGAGTGACGACATTTTCGAGCTTTGTCCAAGAGAAAAGTGTCCAGCGCCATTGAAGCTGGATCCCCCACTAAAGGAATTGACTGTTCCAATGCCACTTGTTCCGCTGCTTCCGGCAGGGACCCCGGAGGAGGAGGATACGGGAAGGGAGATCATAGCTGCGAGGGAAGTTTTAAGTGGAGGTAGAGGTGGCGGCTGGGTGCATGAGGAATTGGTTAGACTGGACTTTGCTGATGTCCAAGAGTCAAAGGAATCTCCGCCACGAATAGAACAGGAACACGTTGACGACATTCGGACACTTGAATCTATACTTGGATTGCGACTAGGTTGCTGCTTTGAGTTATTACTGTTGTTTGTTAAATTTTCCATGGAGTCGAATAGGGAGTCACGTTCCTCCATCATTTCAACTGACAAGGAAGGCCCATTGTTGACACACAAAGGATTCGCAGAGTTACTTGCGGAAGCAGCATTTTCAGATGAAGCAGCTGAAGGAACGATTTGGGCAGGTTCTGTCGTGGAATCAGTCGATATTTGTGCATGCATGCCGGTGTTGGAAGCATCCTCACTAGAGCTTTTCTGCTGTCCTGTCTTCTTCAATGACTTCATTGTCGTTTTCCTGTTACTTACAGCAGATGAGGATGTGTTGCTACTGACTGAGTGATGATCGCCTTGATTTGAAGCGGAATTTCCCAGACCTCCGGGTAAAGTTATTTCCAATGAACTCAGCCATTCCGACGTTGAGCCTAACTTGGACAGCGTACTTTTGCGTCTGGATTTAGGACTAGAGTGTGTGACAAGGTTTTCAAGTGATGACACAACACTCGCAGCAACTTCTAGTATACTAGCAGAGCTTGATTTTCGTACGTTATTTTCTTGTTGCTGCTGCACATCCTCCTCCACACTAATCTCTGTGTCCTCCTCTTCGGTTGCTGCTAAAAGGGGTCCACTTTCCTCTTTATCAGCAACAACGTCATCAATCTCCAACTCTTCGGCCTCATCAATCTCATCTACTTCTTCTTCCGTGATTATTGGCTGTTTAGCTTCATCTATAGCTCCCCCGGAAGTTGTTCCTCCTGCACCCGCACTACTGTCTTCGTTGACAACACTCACAACGCTGCTTACAGAATTGGGTGAACTTGAACTTGTATCTGATGTGTCTGCATCGTCGGTCTCTGGATTGAACAATTCAACCGCTAACGACTTTGGAAGACTTCGTCTAACAAGCTGGCGAGTGTATCCTGATCGACCTCCATCTGGAACGACGCCAGGTTTCCTCAGAACCTCAATCTTTTCAACTCGTTTCTTGCTCGAGCTACTTTTAGAGTGGGGCACCAGTGGGATTTGTATTGTCGTTGGCGGAGGACTAGAAGGAGGATTATGTATTGTAGGGAAAGGGCTAGCTTTTTCCATCTCGGAATGCCCTACAATTACCAGCGGTGTTCCGATGTCCACGGTAACGGTTATAGGGTCGTCTTGCCTCTGGTCAATAACAGCAATGGGTTGTAATGGGACATTGGACCCTGAAATAGTCGTTGGGGAAACCAAGTGAATTGGAACGCATTCTTGTGGTGTGTCGTCCCCTGCCAACAATCGCGTTGTAGATGACTCGTCGAATAGAAACTTTGTAACTTCTCCACTTCCTGAAGCACTACCAGCGCCACTGCTTGAACCGAACCCTGACGACGTTGTGGATCCTCCGGGAGTGAGCCTAATTTGTCGGCCATGTTGTTCCGCAGGACTCACTTCAGGACTTCGTTTCCGCATAATGGCTTGAACTTCTTGAGCAAGCGGGCTAGGACTTTTGGGCATATTGCCATGATTCGGCGGTGAGAGCCTTGAGGCCGGAGATTTTGGGCTTCGATCAGAATCTGTACTGTTTGCTCTTGTCCCACAAAAATCTCCCCCAAAGTCATCTAGTCCTCCTGATTTTGGAATGAATATTACGCTGGCGAAACTGTCTTCTGAGTCTACACTGGTGTCACTCTGGAAACTTGAATCCTTCGACGAATCAGATCCTTCCTCTCTGGACAGCTTTCGAACATGTCGGACTCCAGGTAGAAGTTTGTTACCTGAGGACGAGCTTCCATTTGCTGAACCATTTAAATCAGCTCCCTCACCGGCGACGCCTTTACCCAACGGGCTCAACGGGCCTGGCGATGAACACTGGCCATGATGATTAAGATGGTGATGATGATGCTCTTGTTTGTTTCCCTGCTTTCCCACCAATGTCAGAGAACCGGCAGAACTTCTTCTAAGGAAAAACGGTGGAAAGAGGGCACGCCTTGCCGATGTCGTGGACCCCGAGTTGGCATTTGTGAATCTATGGCTCCCAGGTGATGCTGGTGAATATGCTGGCCCGTCTTCACTTTGTTTCCAGTTTTGAAGCATGCGCACAATCCCGTTTCGAAGTGATGTCGTGCCTCCACCGCCACTCGGTGGAAACCTCGTATTTTGTTGTGACTGCGAAGATTGTTGAGTATAAGCGTAGTCGTTCCCGTTTGTTCCATCTGGAACTGTTTGCCCATGAGGATCATTAGTAGCACCGCCATTCTCTGAACCGTTTGTGTCATCATTTATTCCGGGCGTTGCAATTCCAGACATTCCATTTTCATATTGTCCGTTTTCCACGGAACTACTGACGCCAGAAGATGAAGAACTTGAATTGTTAACACCTTGGCCGTTACCGTCATTTCCTCCACTTGCACCACCAGATCTAAAACCCCTACTTAGCCCATTTTTTATAAGCTGGAAACATTTCACGTTACTTGAATTTTTAAGGAACGCGTCTTTCATTTGATCCCACCTGTTATTCTCTGCAGGTCTTGCGCCGCAACGGTCTTTATTATAAATCAACTCCTCGTTTAAACTACATTGCTTCTGAACCTGCTGCTTCAGTCTCTCCTTTTCCTTCAGCCGATCCGATGAAAATATTAGCTCATCGTTCATACTCGTTTGTTTCCAAAATGGCATCGATGATGGCGGAATAATCGATTTTTTCTGGTGTTTCAACTTTCTTACAGGATGTTGGCCCTGAGGCTGTTGTTGAGTTGGAAACTCCGGGTCACGTGGTGAAATTTTCTTCGGTGAGATGCCGGACTCTCTGGGGGACCTCTTTTCTGGAGGGTTCGTTTCAAACTTGTCAAACGTTTCGGTAAGATCGTCACTTATTTCGGTGGGAATTTTGAGTGTCGTTCCAGCCTCATTAAGGGAATCATGGGACTTTTTATTAGCACTGTTACCTCCATCATTTCCTCCTTCCCCTTCGATCTCTTCACCTTCCTCCTCAACCTCCTCCTCTGCATCTGAGCAAATTGAATGCTTCTGTTTCACCAGCAGAGGTCTCACAGGTCTTCGCTTTCCCTCGGCAGTATTTTTCTGTTGCGGAAACATTAAGTGAAAAGAAGATGATGATGTTGGTGGGGATGTTGAAAGTTCAAATCTCTCCCCGAAGCATTCTGTCTGTACGGACACATGACGTTTAAAAGGTCCCAACATTGGATCGTCGTATGACTGTACCAAAGGCGATATGCTACAAGGGTCACATCGTCGTTCACCATTGGACTGGCCATCTGTTCCAGTCGATCGATTGTGTCGAGTTTTCCTCACAAGCTCAATCTCCTCATTATTATTAACTTTGCGGTGATGGGTAGCCGTGGATCGAAGTAAACTAACAGGTATCAGGCCTAGAAGATCGCTCAAGCTTTTTGACTTGGGCTGAGCACCAATTGACTGTGCTTCCGTGGAGTGGCCCAGGTCGCCGAAAGTAGTTTCGAGGGTACGTCTACGCCTTGGATAAAGCACGTTAGAAAATATAAGAGCTGCTTTTGAAGTGGCCGATTGAGCGGATGATGTAGAGGCCGGTGGTTGCGCAGGGGTTTGGTGGAATAGTTCTGCGTACTCAGTGCTCTCCAATTGTCTTAGTTCGATGGGAATTAAGTTCTCCGCAAGGGACATTGAGCCACCATCTACCCCTGCGTTGTTGCCACTATTCGCGGCGTCGTTTCCGCGGTTGTGGAGGGGATGATGTGGATTATAGTCGAGGCCTATCTCTTCCCCACAGTCCATGTAACCAAACTGCTCTGCAGCACCTACAATCTCATCGGTTCCTGCGGCTGTGGCTATATCTAGGCCTTGGAGGAACCAGGGGCGTCGCCCCCCACGGTTCCGTCGTGTACCAGCTAGCTTTTGAAGTGCCCGACGGACAAAGCTGTAACAAGACTCGTTGGGAGAACTAAGGTCCGAGCTGGATTGAGAGCTGCTGGGACAAGTTGGATCTATACTGCGACCTCGGTGATGACGAACTCTTCCACGCTTTCGGCACACGCCGTGCATCGAGGGAAAAGAATCCGAGTCGGAGGTTTGTGTGTACGCGTGATAATGAGTAGCGTCATCATCTGAGGTGGTCGTTGTTGTTGAGTTTAGATCCCTTTCGATAGAAGATGTTTTATCATCACTGGAGGAGGTCATTGGTCGGTTCCAGGGAACCAAAACATCCTGAGACTCGAACTGAAATTATTAATAGAATTTTTTTGTTTGTGGTGCAAATCTTGAAGTTTCATGGAATTTAGCGAATGCTACCTTTCTATGCCGCTGTTCCATTGCCCAGACAGACACCATAAGTTTTCCTCCTATTCTCAGTACTCTGGCAAGCTCTTTTAGCGCAGCGACTCGTCGTTCCGTTGTAGCGAAATGATGAATCACAGCAATTGACAGACCCGCATCAAAACATTCATCACGAAATGGGAGGGAAAGACAGTCCGAAATCATAACCTACAAATCGCAAAATCAGTCATTTTATGTTCATGTACTTGAAAAGTTAAGCATTTTTTTTTGCATACCTCATGGTCTTTATCCCTCGCTATATTGGCTAAATTTGAGCAACGGTCAAGACCAATTTTGTATATAGAAGGGTTAATACTCAAATACTTCCCATTTCCACATCCTATTCAGAGAATTTTACAATAAAATTTTTTAGAATAGTCCCAGATAGAATGCAAAATTCTGAGATAACCTACTACTTACCCACATCACAGACAAACGATCCAGGTTCGAGGTCGAGCAAAAACTGTTTAACCCTTGGCCATGCTCTGTACCTGGAATCGGAAAAATGACAAGCGATCTGCTGGTACACGTCGTGCACGTATGCCTTCTCCAACGCCACCGATCTTGCCTCTCTCTCCGTACTTGAGCTACACTCTTCTGGCTTGCTCGTCAAATTCGTAGACGCCCACGGAGACGAGTAGGACGTCGGAGGGATCATCACACCCCCTCCTGGCCCATTAGTAGCACCTACTGTAGAATTACTCGCAGCCATCGATGTTGACGCCACAGGTTCAGTTACCTCGACCGCACCAGTTGCTGGCGAAGATGTACACGGCATCGTTCCTCCTGCACCACCAGTAGCCCCCTCCATTGTCGTTTTTTGGAGAACAACCACTATCTCCCCAACCGACCTGCAGCAAGTATAGTTGTCCCTGCAATGCAGGGGTAACAGCTGATCACCTCTTCCTCTTTAAGATGAGGTGTTCCACTTCCACCTCCACTCAGCCCAAATCTCAACCCGCTTTCCCTCTCTCCCGCAAAGTTCCTAACTAAACTGTAATTCACAATTATCTTTGTAACTTTACATTTGTTTTGCTGATACTGATGACGAACATGATCGTTCCGTCGACGCTTCCACGTTCTCCACGATTTCGGCATGTTTTCTCACTGAGGCGCTAGTGATCAAAGCATTAACTCCCGGCTTGGTCATTACTGAGACTGACAGTCTTAATTTATCTTCGGAATTCACCTCCTTTCACTTTTATCTCAACCGTCCTCACAATTTAACTGACACCGACACTCAGAGGGCTGATGATGTCTATGATATGACCGAGTTAACACCTATCTTGAAATTCCAAATGTTTTACAGCAACGTAAAAGAAAAACTTAACCAACTTTTGTTTCTTCGGAAAGGTGCACTTTGATAAGACACACAAACAATCTGTTTTGGTTGAAGTGAAAGTCATTCGTAAATGTATACAAGAGAACCGAGAAATATCACGAAAATTCAAACAAATAAAACTAGCGAATCCCTACTTTCTCTCTCCTATATAAATGAACGTAAACGACTAATTATATACCCCTGATTGATTACAAGCACATTTTTCTCACTTTCTCTCTTAGCGCAGCTAATTGTTACGTGAGAATTTGTTTTCTCCGTTGGAGCTCTCCAAATTTTAGGACATCACGTAAACACGTCATCCCTAGCGTCCTTATAACAAGCTAATTTAGATTGCCGAGCTCCAATTAGTAAACCTACTTAAGCAGTTGTTATTATGTACCCTACTGCAAATTACTAGAAAAATTCAGAATAGGAAATAGCGCGGCGAAAGTGAAACGAGTAGGAGATACATGTTCTGAGCTGAGTGAAAGTAAAAAGCAGTGCGGTGGTGTAGTAGTACCACTAGTACGACTACGAAGATAGGTTTTCTATAAAAAAAATTTTTTTTTACTCTGTGTGTCTGACTTGCTTGCACAGGGAAAAATATAGGAGCAACAGCGGAGCAGCAAAAGTGTTAGCCCAACAGAACAGCTATTCCAGTACTACTCCTACTTTTTCTCCTTCCAGGTAGTTGCTGAAATAAACTAAGTAAAACTATCCCGTAGTCGACAAACCACTATGATTGCATGAGGACGGTCAAAGAAAAAAAAATATAATAGATACTCTTACCAAGATATTGCCATCATTATCATTTATTACCTAACTTTTTTTTTATTTCATGCATTTTCTCACTTTCTTTTTTACTGTGCACCTTTTCTTTTCACAAAAGAAAGCTCCACGCCAAGGTACACATATCTTTCTTTGTCCTTTGTTCTTTCGCAATATAATGGCTTTTTTGGGTGTCAAAAGGTTTAATTTTTAGGGTTGCCCTTGCAGAGATTTTTTTAAGGTTTGCCCTGTCATGACA
>VICI01004632.1:0-10655 GCA_019593645.1 Akabosia matsudoensis
GAAACAAATTTGATGCTGCTAATTATGAAATTATTTTTACTGCTTGCTTTCAGAATGGGACTTTGGAGGATTCCCAAGGTAGACAAGACAGACATTTGAAAAAGCCTTGAAGTTTTTTTTGCTATATCTATATTTTTGTTGCATGTGTTATTATAGCTGGTTACAGCGTGATCCGGACATGAAAGTCAGAACAAGTTACCAGCCGTACCTGGACCGAGTCAAAATTTTCTTTGATAAGCTACTTCCACTAGTCGCTGATTTGCAATTTACCCGGGGAGGACCAATCATTGCAATTCAGGTATGAACTAAATTTTGGAAAGGAATGTGACAGATTAGCGTTTTCAACTCTAGCGCTTGATTTTTCCAGATTGAAAATGAATACGGGTCGTTTAATTCGGTGTCGAAGGAATATTTGGAGTTTTTGTACCAAATTTATGTAGACCAAGGTTTCGTCAACGAAACTTTAATGTTTACGTCTGATGGAGTGGGAAACGGGTACAAGGGAACCTTACCTGACAAACTGCTCATGACGGCAAATTTTCAGGGCGATGTAGACGGAAACTTTGGTCAACTGAAGGAACAACAGCCAGATAAGCCAGTTATGGCTATGGAATTTTGGGCTGGATGGTACGATAACATCTTTGGTGTGTAGCCATAAAAAAGAGTTAACTTCAAAGTGTGTTTTTTGTGTACATACTCAGGTTCGACCACTGGTTTGAGAAACATCATATTTTAAGGCCCGGAGGTCTGTAAACTAAATAATTCCTTGACCTACTGCAGTATTTATTTAAACTTGGAATTTTAATTATTTCAGCCTTTGTGGATGTAATGGATAGCATCCTTGGCAAATGGGATGGCTCGGTCAACATGTATAGTAAGCTGATCAGCTACTTAACTTATGGGGCACTGTAAGACTACTTAACGATTATGGTTTATGGATGTCTTCTTTTATAGTGTTTCATGGGGGCACCAATTTTGGCTTCATGGCAGGTGCTAATGCTAAAAATGAAGCGCCACAGTACGAACCAGACGTGACTTCATACGGTATAATCAAACTAACATCGAAATCTTTCTCGCATGAGCAAAGATCATAATCAGATATTTGAAACGCTTAGACTACGATGCACCCCTCTCTGAGGCTGGTGATTACACTACCAAATACATGCTCGGGAAAACTTTAATCAAGCTCTATCAGGAGCCACGAATCAAAGAAACGGAAATGGTTCCAGAAACGACGAAATTTGCATATCCAACATTGCGGGTGCAAGAGTATTTGAATTACGATGATATCATCAACCAAGTTCCAGGATTCATCGAAAGTAACTTCGAATACGCCAATTTCAATGGAAAACTTACCAATAAACGACGGAAATGGGCAAAGTTATGGCTACATAGTGTATCGCACTCAAGCCGACATTTCGAATGGAAACTATTTTGAAGTAAAACTCCATTTTACGACAAGAACATTATTGTCTACGTACGTTTAGCCAACATATCACACGGAAAAACTGTATTGTTAATTTTAGGCTGGACCAGTAAAAGATTTTGGAATGATTCTGATTGATGGACAGTTACAGCCAACAGGATATCAAGACAGCAACTACTGGCTTAACACGTAAGCCTTGATTCATTTCGTCCTTATTTTTCAGGATTTGTGTTTATAATTTCACACACTTTCTAATTTCATACGATAGTGCTAAGAATTTCTCACTGAGTGTTGGAGTGTCAGGAAAACACAATCTTGACTTGTTCATTGAAAACAAAGCCCGCGTGAATTTCGGGAATGATTACCATTTTCTCCAACAGAAGGGACTTGTGGAAGGGACGACGTACAAACTTAATGGTCGAAATATAACCAACATTGAAATAATAGCACTTGAGTTTAAGTCTGCTTGGGTCAAAAGGTAACTTTTTTTTCTATTCATATCGCATTTGATCCTGGTTGACCGTACAGGAAAAACGTTGTTGTTGGTCATTTATCTGAGTAGACTGACGAACTGGAAGCCACTCCAAAATCAATCATATGTTCAGGGACCTGTGATAGTACAGTCTAGGTTTGAAATTGTTGACAAACCAGCCGATACGTTTATCGATATGAGCGCATGGCACAAAGGTATTGTGTTTGTGAATGGATTCAACATTGGACGCTACTTCCGGGCTGGCCCCCAGAGAACGCTTTACGTTCCTGGACCACTTCTTAAAAATGGCGAAAACACGGTATGCATAAAAGGCACCACAAATCCTATGTAAAAACGCAGCATTTTCTTGTCCGTAACACGCTCAAACGCTTATCATAATTCTTCCAGATAACAATTTTCGAGCAATTGGAGCCATCACATCAAATCGTGTTCAGACGAGAACACGACCTCGGGCCTATTGCCAAGGAAGAATGGAAAGTATGCCGAGTTAGAAAGAGTAAGACAGAGTGTTTCGAAGAAAATGAACAAATGTAAAAAGATTAATGAGTGATATCAGTACGAGTTCATGAAAACAAAAAGTAAAAATAAAGACAGACCTGGTTTATTTGATAACCCATATGTATGTATGTAATACCCGTCGCCCTTCGTAAAGTAATCAAAAAATTTTCCCCAGGCTTGAATGCATAAAAAAACTGTATGTATTGTGTATACACTTGCAAGACAATATTTCCGAACTGTAAGGTTAAAAACTACAATTCTTAGAGAGTACAGGCTTGGTCAAACATTGCGCGTAATATTTTTTTTGCGATACATAAATATATATTATTAAAATTTACTGCATAGATTCTCGATAACCCTCACCAATCTCTATTTTCCTCCATGTCTGATATTTTTGCGAAGGTACATTGGATATTGTTCTCATTCTGAATTCTATGATCATACATAAATAGGTAACATATGATAATGATAGTAAGACTAGTACGCGATTGACAGTTTATCCGATGTAAAATCGTAAAATATAGCGTGAACTAACATGAACAACAAATTGATAATCAACAAAAAGCGAAACGGTAAGTAACACTCATTACATGATGAGGATGGCCGCACCATGACACGATATTTTGCCACATCAGTAGACTCCAAGACAAGGCATGCTCATTTGATACAGCCATGTACATTCAGTTTAAGGTTCATATAAGAAAACGAATAATACTCATGAGAACCGCTTATCTCCCGTTCTTTCCTCGTCTGACTAAAATTTCGTTGAACCGGGATAGCCGCTACCGTTAATCTTTCGAAGACATGAATTTTCTCTGGTTTTTTCTTGTAGTAAAGCTATCTAGTTCGCAAATTAGATTTATCACAAGATTTTACCAATTTCGCAAAATTACTAGAACTTACTCTAAATACTGTATTAGGTCGACATTGCTAGTATCTAATCAGTTCCACAAATACCTGCTTAGAAACTCTAAAGGAAGGATCGGTCTAGGCATGACTTACATTTTGCTTTAAATAATTAGAATACATTTGTCTCGCATGAGCGAGAACTCTGCCTACATTATGTTTTCTTATCATTTTATCAAAGTACATTGCAGTTTCATTGTAGTCCATATGATTCTTCATTATGTGATCTCTATGCTGAAGCAGTAGGGTTAAGCACAAAAACATTAAAAATGGATTCCCTCCTCCGAGAGCTTCTGGGCTAGGCATTTTGGCAGGTTGTCTGCTGCTTCCAGTTTGAAATTCGGGTTCCACAGAGTTTTCAAACGATTCACTGAGACAATGTCCAGAGTCGTGTTCAGACTCGAACCCTACGCCCTCAATGTCGCTTTTCGCCGTACTCTCACTGTTGTGGTAGTTGTTTTTTTGGGGAGTTATGAAATCTGCCGACGTCGTCATTATGTCCCCATCTGGTGACTCTTCTGGTGAGTCCAGTGGGTTGAAATCACATGTTGTTTCATCCTCCTGATAAGCGTCAGCTTGAGAATATGGGAGCCGAGAGACGGAAGTTGAAAGTTGATCATTTTCCTTAACTGCTGCTCGCATTCGAGACCCTTCCCCTTCCGTGTATGAGCGACTGACATTTTGACTCATCAAGTCAGCACCACTTCCGTTACTTGTCATGAAAGCCTTAAATGTTCTTGCAGAGTCGTGTAAGCAACTCTGCTCCGTCGGAGTGTTCCCCTCGTCACTTTGAGCTCCAACGTCATCCAAAAATACTTGACCGTTCGAGTCTGCGTCGCCCTCTGCGTTGTGCAATGAGTCATACGTGGTGGATTTCAAAGATGCATGCGCATCACTTGGGGAAACGTCTGGTATGGAAGACAGAGACTTGGGTCTGCCAATATGCCAAAACTCTTTGAGGTTTTTAATCATTTTTGGTTTAGGCATGTCCTGACATCCGTCCGGAGAAAGTATTTCGAACGGCGATGTACTCAGAACTTCACTGGAGCTGACTATCTCGGTAGATTCATCCAAACTGGGGAAGAAAACAGTCAGGAAATTATTTAAAAACAATGCAACCACGTTGGATGTGAAATGTGAACACTGTCCCTCAACACTCACCTGTAAAATGGTTTGCGGTGTGGTGCAACACTTGTTGAGCTTGATGTGGATAATGTTGAGAGAGAATTTTCATCAAGGCTTAAGTTGTTGCTGTTGCCTTTCGTCTTTTTGCTCGAATATCGTCTCTGCCTAATATCTCTGGCATTGATTGCCGTGGATGATCTTCTGATTGCACATACTTTCGAATAGGATGATGTTAAAGAAGGAACTGGAATGGGTATTGCGTGAGCATTCATGTGAGTAAATTTGACCTACAAAAAAAGGTTACGAAGTTTATTATGAATGCTAGTGTACACCTCTCTCTAATTACAAAGTATGTATAATGATGATGTGATTACCTCAAACAAGGGAACATCTTGAGGTTTGTAAGGTAGACTGGCCCACATAACCTCCATCATTTTCAAGGCATCTTCAAAGGCGAATTCCCTCTTCAGTTCGAGAAGTAGCCAGCGATAACAAAACAACAAGTCGTCTGCTCCCATGCTCTTCAGATAAAGCCAAAACTGGTGATCATAGTATGCAAGTCCTTCAGCCAAGTGCGAAAACTAAATTTAAAAGAAGGAATTCAAAATTATCCTCACGACAATGTCACCTCGCGCTCTATTTAGGAGTTTTTTTTCAATCATACCTTTAGAGACATTGCTAGACCATCCGTGCTAAAGCTTGGTTTTATCCTATCCATTAGCGAGCAAAAACAAATATAAGCTTGTGCTTCATCCCCCATCGTATAAAGAAGAGGTGAGGCTAAATCTGACATTCCTTGACAGTAACCCGTCGTTGGATGATTTAAAGAATATCTGTACAATTCACGCCCAGTATTACATCAGTCTTCATTCTGTTCCACTGATTCAGTCGTTCATTTTAAATTACTTACGTGGTTAAAATATTGAAAAGACTAGCAATGTTTTGGTTATCATCTTGCCCGGCGAAAAACTTGAGGTGCCTATCCGTTCTTAAGACGTCTTTTTTCACCATATTGCTCACACATAAAACTTCTTCGCTTATCTGTTCCATACATAAAGATACAAAGAAAATAGTAATTGTTTCATTTGCGCAAAATATCACTGCCAAAAAATGGTTAAATTCATACCTGTCCATTTTGAAAGGCGGTTTTCCACGCGTCCCTAAGGTCAAAATAGTCTTTGGATTTACTCCTGATGTAGTCCATTCTTTGGTTTCCTGTCAGCCCGTCTGGATACACGTTGAGCAGGTGCTTCCACACAACTTTTCTAAGGCTAGGCTCTATTCCTCCATGATAACATGCGAATCGTAGCTCCCTCGGCTTACACAGTGTACCTCCATTGTCCAAATAGTTTCGAAACTCGACATCACTTAAAGGCGGCCTTGATGTCACGACGGATAGGTCATCATATAGATTCTTCGCCTTTTGAACAAGCTTTTCCATCTACAGCCATCGTATGAACATTATTATATAGGTTTTTCGAAAGTTCAGCACAAGTTTCCCATGAAAGAGTAAGTTTCTTACAGCATTGAACAAACCAGCCGTGTTAATTTTCGTATTGAAGCTAATCGGATACTGTTGACCTGAATACGCCGAGGACACACGGGAAATCATTGACAGTGAACTCTGACTGGAGAAACCACTCGTGTTATAATCCGTTCTCTGAGAGTACTGCGATCTCCCTTCATGACTATCCGTAAGATTGCCACTCCCAGGAGGCATTGTAACCTCTCCAGTCCTTATCAAATCCCATTGATCTTCGTCATATGAACCCGATCCATCCTCCATGTCCAATGGAACATTTTTATTTTCCACGACAAGGTTAAGGTCTATGGCGAATGCAAACAAACAAAACGAGTTAGTAATGACTAGTTCAGTAGTTCAAAAGCTTCATATGATTATCAAAAGATTTTCGTATGATGATTACCAGGGTCAGAGGCCGAAAGAAAGGCGGCGCTGAGGTCCCAGTCGGAAACCATCGGAAGATATGCCTCCCCGCCGTAATCGTCAACAGCTCGATAGCTAATTGCAAAGTCCCTGTTAGGACAGTAAAAAGCCACTGTTAAACTTCCATTTTCAACGTAAAAAATTCCAACGTTTTTAAAAATCAAAGAGTAACTTTGGTCCAAAACTGACCAGCTCAGCTTGGGTGTTTGCACCGACTGAGGGTGATTACTAAATAAGCCTGTATTCTTATTTGTTTGCCACCCAGCTACTCCTTCATCCAAACATACACACACACACACCAGGATATGGAGATAAAGCTAACAAAAAAAGTTCACGAACCACTGGGGGTAACATTAAAACTAAAAAACAAGCGCTTTACGCTATCTACGCTAAGCTGTTGTTTTTAAAAAAGTAGCTGGTGCACTCTGGAACACAAAATAATAATCTTCTTTTTATTTGTCAAACGTTGTCTTGTTACTATTTGCCAACGATTTGATGTAGCGTCCTGTTCCTGTACCGACTTCTGTGTTGCATTCAACTACTGGGTTTTAACCACTAAATCAATTAAATATCTGCCCTCTCATGCAGTAACTTCATGTTTCCGAATGGTCACGTACATGAAGAGATTAAGACACTATCTACGTAGACTATTGTCTCCTAACAAGCCAATGGAATCACAAGATATGAGTCCCAGCCCACAGATCAACAAGCCAGCCTTAAAATCGTTTTTTCACCACGTACACAATTTACATTCAAATTCATTCAGTCATAATTAAAAAACGTAAGTTTAAGCCATTTTATNTACACAATTTACATTCAAATTCATTCAGTCATAATTAAAAAACGTAAGTTTAAGCCATTTTATTTTCTATATTGCGCCCTATTGTCGGTTCTAAAAGGGTCTTCTAGACAAGAGCTGCATGTCCAATAGGCATTTTTTTGTAATCGGTAGGGCAGTGTATTATCGCATACATAGGTACAATTATTAAAGGGCCTTATTATGTCACGTTGTCTTACACTCCCAAATAATCCCTGAGATGACTAACAGAACAGCCTGACCTGTTACATATATTTCTTTGACTGCTAGTTACTAACCTTCACTGTTTGAAAGGTATAAGGCTGATAGATAACGATCATACTTGATCATAAGAAATGACCATAGTAAGTTACAACATTTTACTGCATATTATACTGAACTTACAAAACATATTTGTTTAAGATATTTGGTTAAATAAAGGAAATCCCGTATACTAAGCAGAGAAATGAGCCTCAACAAATACTAAACAATTATATTTCCCATGCAAAATCATTAGCTTAACAAGCTTCAGCGATGGAATTTTAATGTATACACAATATAGGTAAAAATACACAACACTATAGCTGCATATTTTTCTCGTAAACAGTGTAGCTACTCATTGTAATTAGATTATATAAATGTGTGGAATTGGAAAATGAGTTTTCCTCGAAAATTTTGTACGATGAGCAATGTCAACAATTCATAGCACTGTATTACAAAGAATAAACCCCCAGAGAGGTTTTCGTCACTAAAAAATGTTACAAGTATACAGATGCACACCACCCTAAAGAATCCCGTGCTTGAGCACATTATCTATAGCGTAAAAACCCCGTGAACGTAGCCAGTTTCTCTTCCACGTAACTTTTAAATCCTTGTCCATTAAAACATCGCGTGATTTGAAGACACAAACCATACACAATATCGTCTGTCACGTTTTGTTAGTCACTCACCCTTTCATATCAAACGCTCTACAGATGAGATTCCTCAAAATGTCAAAGTTTGTCAACTGGGGATCAACAGAGAATCGTCTTGATGTTTCTTGTCCCTCCACGTTGTGCTGTAAGATGTATAAAATGTTTTACTATCTGAAAATATTTTGCAATACTACGAAACTAACACAAATTAAGCCAAAATGCGTGATAGCGTACCTGTGCCACCACACGTATAGCATCCTGATGATAAGGATAGTTACTAAAGTGGGACTGTGTGATAGACGACGAACGGCTGGACGTGGACATACTCGTTGCGTCCTATGTTCCTTTCCGCAAATATCCAGCTTAATGTATTACCAAAATCGTAAGCGCCAAAGCAGCAAGGCCAACTGTATCTGTATCTTGATCAATTAAAGTGAATCGGGAATCCAAGCACAAGTCATTTTAGGAAATTTCCGAACTCGTCAAGTGTTTAAAAAATTTGTCCCTGGAAGCTTTGGCACATCATCACCTCCTTGCTGAAGAGCCATAAACAGCTACCTACGTGCACTGCAACAGAGAGCATATATGTAAACGTTGTACATATTTCATTGCAACAAAAAATTTGCATTACTCCACAAATATAACTTACAACGCAGACGCCACCTTATGTTTAGATGATTTTAGCTGGATGTTAGACACCGTTTTCTAATGCTGGCGTTTTTGTGTACAGCACCGCTCTTTTTAAATGTACTAATCAATACATTATCTCTTGATGACGCGACAGCACGTAGCCAAATTAATTCCTTGGAGGTGGGGTTTCCGCCATGTTTCGCCTCTACTTTTTAGTATCCTGGAATATTGAAAACGGTACACGGATTAGTTAAAGGCTCAAAGCAATTGGCTGAAGTCTGTTATTGTATGTATTTTCCGCAGGGTTTATCTTTATCCACGTCTGGTATACATTCTTCTCTTTCGATACTAACTATAATTTACCATTACTATTACTATTCACCCGCATATTTACCGTTCTCTCTGGTAGGATAATCAGCTCATGTCACCGCATCGCTATTTCTCTCCACACCACATTTGACATGCGCACACATGTACATGAAAAACAAAACAGTTAACTAAACATGAGTTAAACATTAGGATTTCCATTAGTTCCATAGTTCCAGAGAGAGTAGAATTACTATCGCTTTCATCTCGCACCGCAGTGACCGCACACACTCCTTCGTTATTTTCCTATTTTTTACCGTTCTGCATCCTACTATAAACCTATCGCTTACAATTTTGCGCGAAATTGCAGGGGTTCTAGATTAACGATAACATTTTAACATTTAGCGAAATCTTGGTTTGGTGGCTCAATGCTGAATAGAATGAAACAGCATGACCAACTGGACAGATGTCTGGTGTTTGTAAAAAGCAGCTGTATTTCAAGGTAAAGTGTTCAACAAGCAAACGACAATATGTTCTGTGCGTCTAGCCATTAAACTCAACAAATCAAAAAATGTCCAAGCTTTTCCCAGCTAACGCCAATTATTTTAAATACCACCTGTAGACCAGTTCGTTCGTATAACAGTCTAAAACACGTGTTCTCTACTCTCTAGTTAAATTAGAACTTTGAACTATACTCGCTAAAATAAACCACTTAAACTACATTAAATCTTTTACATGTTTATCATTCGGTCCCATCTAATAGATTTTTACTCACCTGTCCAGCAAAGATCACGGGAAAACTCGTCTTCTGCTCTCTGGAATGCTTTCTCTACACTTTTAACCTTTAACAAAACACTCCTTACTCCAATCAAAACCGAAAGACACCAATATCAACAATGCTGCATGTATTTGTTGTACCAGATTAACAACAATGTACTGTTGCTCTACCACCGTACAACCGTATGATCTTCAACATCTAGATTGCCTAGAAGGAAACAAAAACAAAACCCTTACAATTATGAATTTTCACTTGCATACTTCCTTGCTTGAAAAAAAAAACTTTTCTCACCTCTTCGTAAGGTTTATAGAGAGGTTTTTTGGGCTAAAACTATGGCTGGTAGCAATTGTCTAAAGGATTGCGGGTAGTATATTCTGCAAACACATGACAAAGCTTTCACTTTTTTTATTATATTCAGTCAATACACGCAAAACACCGTGTGCACAATAGTTGATAGTGTGTGTAAATTCCTTTATTGCAGTATTGCCAATACTTAACACAAATGAAATTTACCGTAAATGTTTTTTTCTCTCTCTCTCTCTCTCTCTCTCTACTCTAGTCGTATAAGACTAGGGTTATGTTTGAGTAATTCATTTTCACGCTTGGTTAGACAGGTTTGTGTGTATGAGAAGAATGAAAACTGTAAGTTTACATGTCATGTCCAATCGGGATTTTGGCGAAAATTCTTTGGAAAGAATATAAAAAAATAGAGTTGCTATTTATGGAGCGTTACTTGGAAAAGGATTGTGAAGTTGGGTAAACAGAATGGAGCCTTTTCGTGGGTTTTCTCAGGAATGAATGTACGGACAAAACTGACACAAAAAAGAACGGAAAAGAG
>VICI01004633.1:0-10654 GCA_019593645.1 Akabosia matsudoensis
TATTAAAACATTAAAGGCACCGTTTAGTTATACGGACCATACATTTTTAATTTCAACTTCCCTTTTAGGCCTAATAGTCCTTCTATAGGGGTAACTTTGTAAAAGGACACTTCTCTATTGGGCCCTAAAATCTTGGTCCTTATATAGCAGTTCCACTATAACTATGAGTGGCTCAAAAAATGTTAAGAAAACTGTATTCCTTTTCTAGGGATATATAAAACTTCGAGGGGTTATCAAGAGAAAGCAGAAGGAAAGGGAGAACAGCTTTCAGGGGCTGGAGAAGCAGGAACGCTATCAGTTAAATCAAAATCATGAAAAAATCTTGGCGCTTTCTGATACTGAACTGATTGAGAAGTTACAATCAAGAAAACTCAAAGCGGTTGAAGTCTTGGAAGCTTTCATAGCAAAGGTTGGATTAAAACTTTATAAATGAACCTTGCGGAAAACAGTGCTCAAAACATGAAAACAATGCAATTTTGTATTCGCAGTCACTTAAGGTTACTCGCCAACTTAATTCTATCACGGAATTTATTCCGCAAGCAGAGGAATGGGCCCGAGAATTGGATGACATGAAAGAGGTTAAAGGACCTTTACATGGTTTACCTATTAGCGTAAAGGACAACTGCTGGGTAAAAGGAATGGATTCGTCGATTGGTCTTGCAAAATATTTATATCAACCGGCTGCAAAAGATTCGGTTATAGTTAGAAGCTTTAAAGACCTGGGTGCTGTACCATTTTGCAAGACGAATGTCCCACAAACATTACTGTCGTAAGCAAACCATTTATATTGTGAAACTGACGGAAGCATCTTCAGCCTGTTATTGATAGCATTTATGTTTTAGATTCGGTTGCGTAAATCCAGTATTCGGTCTCACTAAAAACTGCCTTAATCCCGATCTGACCCCTGGAGGTAGTAGTGGCGGTGAGTCGAGTCTTATTGGAGCCGGTGGATCTCGTCTTGGCATTGGCAGTGACATTGGCGGCAGTGTAAATTGATGAACAACATTTCAATTAAAAGTTTTGTAAGACAAATAATAAGTAATTTTCATTCGACAGGTTCGTATTCCAGCCCATTTCTGTGGTGTGGCAGGATTTAAAGGGACATCCCAACGTATTTCAGGGCAAGGGTATAGAGGTTCGCTGCCTAATGTGATTGGATGTAAGTCGACGTATAGTGACGAGAGTTACACATCGTCGAATAATATTAATAAGAAATCAGCATTTAAGAAATATTTATCAAAGGCAATGAACTGATGTTATTTCAGTGTTGGGAGTACCAGGTCTTTTTGCTCAAAGTGCAAGTACCATTGCTAAAGCCACTAAACATATCTTAGAAGACGGGAAGCAAAATAAATATGACGCGAGTGCACTACCTCTTCCTTGGAATGAGCAAGTGCGCCAAATATCCCTGAACTGAAACGTATCAATCTCGACGTATTAATTCAAGGAGTACATTCTAACCAAAAATCTATCTGCTTAGATATTCTCAAGTAAACGCAAGTTACGTATTGGGTACTTCACATCTTTGCCTTATTTCCCTCTTGTCGGTGACACAGAGGAGGTGACTCTAAACGCGAAAAGTGCATTGGAGGCTCTTGGTCATGAGCTTGTACCCTTTGAAATGCCCGACAGTTTTAAAATGATGGATCTCGTTTTCGATTTTGGGTTTGCGGACAAAGGAATGCACATGGTGGAAAATTGGTAAGGATTATTTGCATTTTGATTTTGAAACTCATTTACATAATTTGGTTGACCAACTACCTACAAAATTGTATATGCTATAATTTTTTCCAGGCAAAACGAGCCAATTCCGTTTCCCCTTTTGGTAAATTTTATCATCTGCAAAGTACCGGGATGGTTTAGGAGGCTGTTGGTTTGGATAATGACATGCCCAATAACTCCTTTTGTGTATAGCCCTAGAGGAGCCAGTATCATTCGAGGTAACGATGTCTAGCTTCTCGTACCTATTATCAATGTATTGGAGCTTACTTTACGTATCATTTTCTTCGAATTGTGGCAGCTGGAACTGAGAAATCTGGTTTTCTGTGGCGACGAATGGGTGACCGGAAAGCCATGATTGAAGATATTACCACAAGATGGAAGGAGCAAAGCCTTGATTTACTACTGACACCTACATTTCCGTTTCCTGCTATCCCACACAACATGCCCGGACGACTGCAACGTAAGCCAGACTGTAACTAACAAGAAAGAGAAATCTTTATAGCGAACATGCTAAGTGGTTTTACTAATTTCGTTTTCAGCATCTGTACTCTACACAATGATATTCAACTTGTTTGATTTCCCTTGTGGGGTAGTAAAATTTGGAAAGGAAACACTTAAAAAAGTAGAACAATATGACCCGCAAGGCGATATGGTTTTGAGAACAGCGAAAAAGGTTTGTTTTAAAAAATTGGTTTTATTTAACACTATTTAGAGCCAACAGTAACATTTACTCAATTTCTGTTCTCTTTTAGGCAACCAGATATGCGAAAGATATGCCGATATCAGTACAACTAGTTGGTCTTCCATATCAAGAGGAGTTGGTGTTACGAGGAATGGTGGAATTAGAATCGAGAGCACCGAGACTTTAATTATTAATCATAATGCTTTACAGTTATTTCGATTTTATATTTCAACATAAAATTTCGTGGCAAAATACTTGTCAAATTATATTTTTATATACTGTTGTTTCGATTATTGAATATACCATCCAACTAAAAACGACCCCGCTCAATAATAACAAAAAGTAAGAAATGGGCATAATTTCTGTAGATATCGATTGCATATGGTGAATTCTCAACAAATCCCACATTTATCTTTCGTAAAGAATGCGTAACATTGATTTTGACCATTAAATCAGTTAATTTGTTCATGAGAATACCACGCGAAAATGAAGCCTTCAGGGAGGGAGCCGCTGCGCGTTGTCTTCTCCACAAACGATTTGTAGAGTTAAACTATCATAAAGTGGTCCAAGCTTTAAAAAATAAAAATAACACAGAATAGAATGTTTGGAATGAGTGAATGCGAATGCATCTGGCATTCAAAGATAGACGGATTTTACAGGGGGTAAATTGCTGTACATGGATTATAATTGCATTTTGCATTATAACAAGATTTCTGACACAGGTAATTCCGTCACGCTGTTTCACAATGTGTATAATTATATTATATAGTAGAGTAAGGAGGAAGGTCCACGAGTGTTTGGCACAAGTTGTTTTATTTCCCAACGTTTCGACTCAATTCTTCAGTCTTTTTCAAGGGCATGTTTATAATTATATTCTGTGGACATGTGACATGTTACATGTTGAACGCGTAACGATTTATATAAATTCCTCAGTCATTGGACTAGCACATATTTTGCAGGTAGAGAAACGCAAATAAGAGATAAAGAAGTGACTATTGGTTTTATGGTGTTGGACCTTTTAAAAAAACCTGTAACGTTTCAATCAAGCACAAAACGTCACGTTTTCTGAAAATTGTTATTAAGCGTGTTGGGGTGTAAGGACTAATGTTTCCTGATTCCTAGCTCCCTAAATAAACAAGCAAAGTAAAAATACGATATTCTTGCCTTTTTAGCTCCAAGTTATGTTAATTTATTGAAAAAGTCCGTAATTGTGTTTACGCTGCATACGTTCTTGCTTAAACGATTATTGGACTTCTGAAAATATTATAATTATTTTATAGAGACAATTAAGAGTTTCGAACATTGTTCTACACTTTTGAGCTGTTAATATTTACATTGGGTGTTACGTACGTATCTGTCGGTTTAAATTCAATATTACATACTGTCACATTACTCCTTTCGGCTAGTATTTGTTCAAAGAACGAACACGAAGACGTGGCAAAACACGAGCACATGCATTATACACTAACGGCAAAGCCTTCAAAATATTTCAGTCCAAAAACATTTGAAATTTTTATAAAAACTATTTTGTTTCGTGATCCTGCATTTCATATTCACAGATTTCATGGAACTTTCTATGGAATAGAGTGGGTCAGAACCTAAAAGTCACGACAGTATTCTCCTCAAACCTCTTAAACCTCTAATCCCGAAGGCATTCCAATTTAGATTGTGTCTTACCGGTATTTGTACTAGCTCTTGGCTTATTTGACAAATTTGCAGTTTCAACATGTCAAGTGTGTCAGAATACACTGAGTATCATATGAAATGTATCAACTTTTTTAAGTGGACTTGCCTCGGAAGAACTTACATTAGTGAACTTTCCCCGGGATCTTACAAAGTACAACCTTCACCAATATTAAGCCAGTTTGTCTTTTTCATATATTTTGCTAATTTGCTCTGCAAGCAAATATTCTTGCTTCTTTTGATCACGGGACATCTTGGTCCTACTGAGTTCCTTGATACAATATGTGGGCTCGACTACTTTCTCTGTGGAGTGATGGTCTTCATGTCATACATAATATGGCAGCGATATCCACTATACGGTCAGTTACTGTTTGTAATTTTATGTTAGACTTAAAAGTAATATAAACTTTGTATGGTGGGAGAAAGCCAAATTTTAAATTTACAAAATTGAAGGGATTTTTAAATGGGTTTAGAGATTGTCTACCGTCTTTGGGAAGTGGAAAACCGTATTTATCGAAAGTTAGGAAGACCAACGGAAATCAAATGGGAAGCTGAGGAGAAACATGGAATAACTTTATGGGCTCACACGTAAGAATAGCTGTGTTCAATATCATGATGTTATCTATCACACGTACGCTAGTGTTCATTTTTAAACAAATTTATGTTACCTACATTGGATCTAGAATTCTCACTGGTGTGGGTTGCTGCTCATTGATGCTCCAGTTTAACGAAGCACCTAAGTACTGCGTATTTACGTACTCGTTGATTGAAGCAGACAACATGATTTTGCGAGTTCTCTTTTGCATTCATGAAATGATTTTCCTCTCACATGCCTGGTTTGCTATGTCATGTGGAAATGGACTTTGTACGTTTGAAGCTGTGAACATTTCGCTAATAATTAAAAAGATGACACAAGCTCTCAATCAGCTAGCTGCAGATACTTTAACTTCACACGAAGAACTCTTAGATGATAGGAATAATTCGATAGGGAAATCTACAGGAGTGGAAGTAACGTACAAGTACAATGATCGTTCAAGGAAATACTCTCAAGTAGAGGATCCAGACCCAATAATGCAACGCAGATCAGTGACAAAGAGAAACCAAAGACATGACAGAATTATGTCAAACACAAGATATTCTGCCGGAAGAACACATTACGGTTTTTACGATATTGTCTATGACTATCAACAATTGATTCTGATTTCCGAGCAGTTCAATGCCTGGGTAGGATACAAAATAGTTGCACTGAGTATCTGCGGATTTTGTCAGTACATTTCAAGTACCACAATGGCTTTCCAAGTACTAAAAATTCCGGGAACGGGGATTGGCGACATTTGGTATGAAATGATGTTATATATTAGGTTTTTTCTTGTATAATGTCAGGTTTGTTTGTTCAAGTTTCTTATGCATTGTCTTGTTTCCTATAATAGGTTCTACATTCAAGATTGCACGGTGGCAGTTTACGTAACTTTTCGAGTATTTAACACCATGTCAATTGTGCTACCTACGTCACACAAGTTCTTACAATCCGTCAAAAACTACATGGCATCCAAAAAGGTTGTTACGGGCTATGCCAGAAAGTTCCAAAAAACACTGCGACCTGTCAGCTTAAAAGTTGGATCATGTCCATTACGACGCGAAACAGTATTATCCACAATGGCTCAACTAGCCAATTACTACCTTGTTGTTGCCTTATGGTGAAACCCAAGAATATACTGTACCGACAGTTATTCCTGTAGAACAGTATGCACATGGACGGTAGACAGTAACTTCAAATGATGAACCCGAGCAATAAAATATCTTAGTCATCCAGGTCTTGAGTAGGGAGTAAAATGACAGGTCACATAGTAGTTTCTAAATAAGCATTTACTTACCGTTGCTTTCAGTAGTGATAAAACTGGAGTTGGTCCAGCATTACTTAACAATTTCAAGAATGAAACAAATGGGAATTTAATTTAACTCGTTGTATTTAGAATTATGATCATTGTGCGACTCCAACTATGCATCTCAAGAATATAACTGTAAGAGTGAAATGGTACAAAAAGACAGCAGATAGCCTTTTTAAGTCTTCTATGTAAACATTATTGCAAGCAAAAGCTTCTATGAAGCCTTCATTTTTTGTAAATAAAAATCAGCATTTAGCATCCTCTGACCTTTATAACTAAAGATTGTTTTTTAAACTAAAACATAATGTGCAGCAAAGTCACTGGAATCTCAATGAACTTTTTTCTGTCCAATGGAAACTAGTAATTCTTCCGAATTTGTAAATTCATACGCATATAGTCCCATAGACCATAACAGTTTGGTTATAGTCATAGCCAGTCTCTATAATGACCAACAAGATGTGAATGCCAAGAGAAGGATTATCATCCCAATCTTCATAGTCATCATGAGTCCATTCATTATATAAAATGAATAATGAACAAAAGCCGTTTCCCGTGTGTCTTCTTTCTCCAACCAACAACTGCCTTAGTTGCTTTTCCTTCACGAGACTAGAGGTATAAAATAAAATTCGAATGCAGGAGAACAGCGAATGAATCTGTGGGATTTTGAACCTGCTTCTGTCATACCTTTTCTTATTTGTGCTTGTCTTGTAGATAACTTTTTTTCTCCCTCCTGAATTTGGCTCGACTTGCCCTCACTTTCCCCTTTTGCACTTAACATACCTTTGCCAAAATATATGCAGGTAGTCTTACCACCACAAGACGAATAATAATATTGCCGAATGTCTTCCTTTGAGAGCATTAGCTTTTTCTCCCTTCCATTCCACTGTCTCCTTCACTTTCTGTCTTCGCTTTCACCATGTTAGCTCCTCTGATTTAGTTTCTCTGAAAAGACCAAACCTACTTGTCATTGTGTGCTAGCGTTCGCAAAGACATTTTCCTCCTTACCGTATTATCCAAAGATCGAAAAAAAGTATATAGGTGCACCTACACATCTTACACGAGCTCTTGAACATTTTATTTCCAACTTAACTGCGAACCTCGAGAAAGCTGTTCATGAAAAAGTCAAACGTGTGTATCGGTCTTTATGTACGCAAGCCATCTAACTTATTGGGAAATATCTTTTGTATGATTTTTTCTCTTCTCTATTCCCTACCTACTGTTTGTTCTGAAACATAGTTAGGTATATCCTCCAAAGGATCCTATCGTTATGTAGTATTTCGTGCACAAAAAGACTGTAAGTAGGATGATTGTAACTGCTTCTTCAGCACACATGCCAAACCATGCGACCGTCATATACCACACAGGCTCACTCCTCCACAAACATATTGCTCATCATCTCCTTTTTCATCTTCCCTTTCTCTATACCTAACCTTATTCAGAATGCGAACACGACAATGGAGAAGGCGACGACCCACTAGCAGTTTCATATGGATGGAACGAGAAAACAGGGACAACAAAGATTTTTGGAAATGCTATATAGGGTTAGCACACTTCGCAAACTGTAGTTGCTCAAATACTCATGATGACTGGCCCTAGTTTTTGCACTTTCTATATGCACGCTTAATGGCAAGCAGCAACAGCCAACAGCACCCAGAGAGAATCGCATCAGTAGACTTCGGAACTAAGACATAGAGTCTTCTTGCATGTTCTGCCATGAGTCAGTTGAAAATAAGTTCGCGACGAGATATCACACACACACACAATGTTCGCCAAATTTCATTGCCTCACGTAAACGTACTTGGAGTCCTCACAAAATTGGTAGTCATTAAAAAGGAAGAGGTGTTTTGTTTGAACGAAGAAAAACAGAAATTATTACAAATGCTTAGAAATCATTCCTTCAGAAATAGAGAAAATACTGCTTTGACTTTGTTCGTGTTATTTCAGTTTATCATTCATGTATGTCATGAATAAACTCGAAAGTTGAAAGGAAAAAGGAGGATGCCCCTATTGGAAAGAACTGTTTCCGTGTTCATAACTTTTGAAAATTTTAGTATTCCTCTGAGTGAAAGTAAAATCGGTCCGTGCTACAATAAAAAACCAGATAAGGAAAGTAACTCCGACCGATTTTTAGATTTCGTCGTTTTCACAATAGAAAGATACATATAAAGTGGAAAAAGTTGAAAGTGAGGAAATAGCGAATGGGAAAAAGGAGGGCTTCGGTTGATACTTTAATTTCTCGTGCTGATTGTATATCAATTCCTGCCAAGACGGAAAGTGGTGACAATAGAAATGTGCATTGTGCTACAGCATACAGTGAAGGGAGACAAAACTTTCACCACGTAACAAGCATAGTTTAAAGGTTACAGATGACGTGAAAAATATATGAAAGCACAATAAGGAAGGCTTAATATGCACGGTAAGGCCAAACTGTCGATTTCATTTTGACACTGAGACACAGTCACAAGTTGAAAGGCAATAAGGATGACATTTCTATACGATATAGCCGATGAGTATTGTTCAGCTGCCAAAAACAACATTGTCAGTGAAATATGTTGATCATAAAGGGAAATGAGTTGAAACAAACTAGGGAAGGCTGTAAGTAGTCACATACAGGAAGATTGGATCGCACTATCTTTCTTATCTGTTTGGTGATTTATTGATTTTAAGAGTACTCCCTCGAGAACGACATACTTGATTAGGTTCTCGACTCTGAACAATAAATCTAACATTGATCATTGAGGTTCGTAGGTTGAGTTGAAAATTAAGAAATACGCGACGCGGGTCAGTTAAACAACACCTCAATGCATCGTCGAAATCTTTCGGATCTTAAATGTATGATGTAAAGCAGCTAGGACGATTTTTTTATCCTAGTTTCGTTCAGCCCAAAATTATGAAAACCCCAAATAATATCTCAACAATTTACGTGTTTGTTACGTGTTTTTTATGCCTTCATTAGTTGGAATGTGCATTTTTACTCAACATTGAACATAGGTACGCCCATAATTGCGTGTCATAATGATCACCTCATTGATTAATGCTACTACAAAAGAGATCGATAAAACAGACGTGCGAATACTTAACGGGCAGTTGGAATATAGCACTTAGCACATAGCATAAGGTATGCCGATCTGGGTATTGCAGTCGTTGCAAAGTTTTTGACTGAAATGAATATGGTCTCTCAAAAGAGTAATGAGGAGGTCTCTCGATTGCCACAAAATATGTGGTAATTGTGGGGAATATATGACGTCACCCGGAGTCTATCCTGGAAGAAATGAATCTACATTTTTAGCTTTAAAAATTTTAAGGAAGGTACCTACAATAAAATTGCAATGATTGCTGTCAATGACTGATGAAACTTAGATATACCGTTGAGTTATCTTTGCTGCATAAGGTTGTAGATTTCTGCTTTCGATAACATGCAGACATTAATGCAAGCAAATACAACTGACAATTTAATTTGAAATAATGGATCCAGAACCGCATATGGTGGTGAAATGTGCGGGATTATTTCAATTTCAACTATTATAATGTGTCATCATTCGGAAGATTATGAATTGCCATTTAAACGGTACTTTTTCCCATTAAACTATACGCACTAAACGTCACCTTGTTTTTAAATAAAAAGTATTTAAGTTAAAATATCTTCTAATATCGTTGAAAGTTATTAAGTCTATTATACCACTTAGGATCGAAGTCCAAGCTAATTAAATAGTTGAAAATAAACTGGATTTCGCTGAAACATTCTTGAGCCTCGGTAGGTCCTCAGTGTACCCTTGATATTTTATATTTAGGAAATCTCCGCGCTTAATTATTTCGCAGTAATTACATATATTCTTTCAGGATTTGCTAATATTCCCGTTAAACATAAAATCCAACATTCCCCAATGCATGAATTTATATGACACTAATTTTTTTTCCTTCTACATTTTATGCCCACATAAAATCAAATCGAATTTGGTGTATCCATTACACAGCTCAAATTAGTGCTGGTATAAACCAAGCAAAGTTGTATTTTTGTGTGCTACCAGTTCCATGAATGTACGTGGCTTGTAATAATGAATGAGTTCGTAAAACTTCAGTTTTGTGTGGAAGACTGAAAAGCTATCCTGTATAGTAAGCCAACATTTTCCGTAAACAAAGTATGCTCCAAGAGAAAGCTAGACAGTCGAGAAAGTGCGATTAATGCACTACACGCGTAAAACAGATAGTAGAAATAATACCCTGCTAGTTGGGTTGCCTGACGGTAATCGTTCAATGCCCGCAACCATCAACATTAATCTCATCTTCTGCTGCGAATGACTGACTTTTCCACATAATATAATATATTCGTACATCCATATACACCACTAGATTATTTAGACCAACGCAGTAGATTAATACATAAATTAAGACAGGAAGAACCTAGAAAATAAACATGTTTTCCACACTACACCCATGCATAAAAAACGGAACTCGTGTCCTACATAATCGCACGCGTCCAAATAGATTCCCGGCAGTACTACATACGAAATAAACCCAGTGCAATGGGGATAAGGAAGCATAACTCGAATTTAAGATTGGAAAGTATCATATGGAAAACAAAAGTTGTTCACGTGAAAATTGTAAATTCATCCTGCTAATACAAACAGATAATGAAGTGTCGAGATATTTAAAAAAAATTAACACGTTAAATTAATTGGGT
>VICI01004634.1:0-10652 GCA_019593645.1 Akabosia matsudoensis
CCGACCCGAACGCTTCCTAGACGCAAACAATCAAATAATTCCACACAAAGCGGCTAGACTGATACCGTTTGGAGCGGGGAAACGAGGTATATTATATGTCAATTATATATAAACGAGTCCATGCCTGACTGTTAAACCTGCATTAAATATGCGATGCTAAATACTTTCTTTTAAACATTAGTCTGCCTTGGGGAGCAAATGGCTCGGACAACCCTGTTTGCCTATTTCACTTCTCTACTCCAAGTGTACAGCTTTACCATTGTTGAAGAAAACCTGGACTCTTCTGACAACAATAACTGGACGAATTTGGCGGATATGCAAGACCCTGATGCATACATTTTCCAAAAGCTGGTCCACGTGGGCTTTACTCTATCACCCAACTCATATCAAGTGAAATTGAAAAAAAGAATGTGAACATTATTTTGTTCTAGGCACGGGCTTAAAAAATAAAATTTAGTAATTTAAAATAAAGTAATTATGTTTCTCTAAGGATCTAATAGGTAATCCAAACTATATACATTCCTAAACTCCCTGAATACGAATTGAATACTTGAAAAGCATAAGGCCAAATCATTACTTAGCCATCTTTGTTCTTCGAGACGTACCTTTCGAATCATATAACCTTTCCTTATTTCGAACACTTGGGCATATTTGTTTGATTACGGAAGAAATCCAAAAGTTAGAATGCATCTAAAAGCGTAGTATACACATCTATTTTTAGAAAAAAAGTAAAACAATGCGAGTTACCATTTTAAATACTTGCAAACTTTATTTTGCGATTCTTCTTTTGCTTTGAACGACTGATATTTCTATTTTGTAGCTTTGAATATTATTTGCACGAGGGAACGCAAGTTTGATATTTTTTCAACCGGTTTCTGTATATTTCGAAGGAATAGAAAATAGATAATGTAAAAACTGATGCAGACATTTGAAAACTACCAAACTCTCCATAATATCATCTTCTACCCGTGCTTCTCAACAACCATTGATTATACTTTGAGTCTGCTGCAGCAATAATAGTCATTGCATGAGATAATAACTTTGACGAATCCAAATGATCCCGGATTAAACGGTCTTTGAGTTGAGATATCTTTGTCTTCTCGAATCTTTTCAAAGTTTGATATGAATTTTTAGCTTTTTCCTCTAATGCTAATGTAGTTGTTGGAAAACATGACCAAAAAGTGGCGGAGAACTTCACACAAAGAGCTGTACATGTTTTGAATTTCTTGCTCAACTTCCTTCGGCAATGTCACTGGAAAGCAAATACACAAAAAGCATTTCAATTTTACTCAAAAATCACCAATTGTTTTTGTTTCACAGACTTACATGTGGCACTATCCTGATGCAGCCCTTTCATAAGAGCCCCACCCGGCTGCAACTCCAAATTCACAATTTTCGCAGCTGTCATGGAGTCCAACAGCTTCGGCCGTCCCTCCCAAATCGGCACATTTTTCCTCAGCGCAGCTGCCGCTTGGTGCAACTCACTCGCAGAAATCACATCCGTTTTGTGGTCTGGAACGGGTCCATTCAGGTATCTGTCCACTCTAGTTAAGTTCAACTTGGCATACACATTCTCTCCATTGTCCACCAAGTCTTCGTACACAAGCTTCTCAGCAATTTTCGCTTTTTTCACTTCCGGTGGTTCTAGCAATTGAACAGGTTCCTCCACAGGGGGCGGTGGAGGGGGAGCTGCATTTCCATTTTCAACTGTTCCATTTTTCTCTTCTTTGTCCTTTTTCTTTTTCTTCTTTTTGGGTGGGTCTCCGCTGCTGCTCCCATTCGCCATCGCTGTTGGTTCCTCTGGAGGAGGAACAGGTTGATTGGTGGCTTGTGCTTCCGCCGAGTTTCTCTCGCAGGCTTTTAAAATCATGATGGAATGCTGATTAAACCGCTTAATCATATTTTGGTAGATTCCCTGCGGAGTAACTTTATCTTTGTCTTTTGGATTGACAGGGTCTGTCATTTCACTAGAGCCGATGTCAATCTTCTCAGAATCCTCTAACACAGATATCACGTCACTTCCTACTAACTTAATTTTCTCAAGCTCTCTGCGCATTTCCTTGTCGTCGGTTTTAGCACAGTCGGAGAATAAATCCTTCAGAACTGGAAGACGATCACGGTGGAAGTAATGGGACTGGAAAAACTTGGTCCAAAACTCTTGCTCTGTCATCTGTGCAGGGACGCACTCAAGATGCTTCCGGCGCACGGCTGGGTACGTCTTGAAAATGGACTCTATCACGTCTGTAGACAAATTGTAGCGGATTCCGTTCATTCCATCGCTCTCTGGCTTAATTCCAGACTGTAAACAAATAAAAACATTTTAAATACAGCAAAATCCAATGAGATCACATTTCAGGACGAAGACAGTTTTTTTTACCAGGAATCCAGAGGAAACCCCTTTTTCTTGGTGAGTCACTGGTTTTTGTGAAGCCATGAACTGTTGAGCATGAGTTGCCCAAAATTCATCTGCTGTGACGATTCTTTCTGTCACCAAATCCTGAAAATAATAAAAACAATTAAATATAAAAGGACTTACCTACATTTAAAGATTAAAGACTTTCAAATGTGTATGTTTGAAGGATTTCTTACTCGATAGAGTTGAAACAATCTAGGATTGTCCATGAGCAGCCTATTCTTTTCCTCCAGCTCCCGATTAACTTTGATTCTGAACTTGGGGAGCAACTGAATCAGAAGCTCTTTAACTTGGTCCCTGTCCACAATTTGGGCTTGCTGTCCTTGTGGATTGACAAAGTGAAACGTAAACGTGGAGTTATCGTGGAGAACAATTTGAAGCTGAATCTTGGGCTTTCCTTCCGGTGAAATCTTCTGGCTTTTGATGTCCGCATACTTGTGGGACAACGTGACCACATCTTTGTTTCCCTGAATCCAGGCTAACCGCTCCGACATGACGTACAAAGTCCCGTCATCCTTTTTGTACTTGACATTCGGCATTTGAAGGAGAACGTCTTCAGAGGACGTCATCTTGAATGAATATTACCTGTAAAAGTAAACCAGTTTTAGGATAGAGTAAATATTAGTTTCAAACAGTCCTCTTATTTCCAAAATGTTACGTTAAATTACCGTAATTTGATAACTTACTCTATCTTATCCTGAAACGTTATTTGTCTAAAAATTTAATTTACCGGAACTTGTCCAACTTAAAATAATGATGCGGTTGCACGCACACTACACAGCACACGGACTTCAGCAGCAGCACATTTCAGCTGACAAGATTTTTTTTTTCTCGCGTACGTTTCAACGCGAAAGCGGGACAAACACAGACAAAAAAAATTGTGTACAAAACAAAAGGGCCTAAATATCTTTGTGAGTTTACTGTTGACTGTTGACGAGTGCCTGTCAAAGTGTCAAGTGTTCTGTCTTTCTTTCTTTTTGATAGTAATAACTTTTGACAAATCAATCACTAATTTTCTAATTTTTCTAAAACACTTTTCCAACTATAAGCAGATGAGTTTTTAAAGAAACAAAGTAGCCGTATAAATTTCTAAACATAACAACTTAGTTCGGGGCCAATCTTCAGGGTCTCTGTAAGTACTGAGTCCGCGTCGGGATTAGTTTAAATGAGCTGATTCTAATCATGAGTAAAAGTGGGAGCACTGTGAAAGCCCTTTTGAAGAGTATAAGTACGGCAATCCGGGACGGGAATGTGGCAGATTACATTGAAGATATTCAGGTACAATTCCAAACTTTTGCGTACGAAATTTGCTCCAAATTTTTAAGTTGCTTCAAAAATGTTTTATTTTTATTCTAGAAATGGAGCAATGGCGAAGGGGAACCGACACCAGATTGGGACCTACCAGTTGGAGCTGCATTTTGGAATCGATGTGCTGACAAGGACATTTCGCCGACTGAGGAGGAGGTCGACAGACTAGCCACCTTGTATGACTGCCTGATACAGAGTTTCATCCGGAAATCAGATGATAAGACGAATTATGTAGATCGATTAAAGGTTTTTGCAGCGACGCTCAAGTTCTTCGTCAGACAGGTAAAGAAAGTTAAAAAGAAGATAACTCACTTGCCATGATGAAATGAAGAAACTCTTTTTTTTTTTGTTTTTGGGGGGATTTTAGAAGCGTTTGAACATTTCAACCATTGAAGACCTTCTCCAGGAAGTATCAAAAACCTCATTTCACGCCCGTCAAACGGACATCTCTAGCATCCGCTCTGTGTGCCTCAACTTTTACGCACTCATCTGGAACTACATGAGAGACAACCAGGCTCAATTCGACGTAATGAGCTCTTTCGAACGTGCCAGCCTGGCAATCCGTTGGCTGCCCCTTCTCGGTTTGGAGCAGTGGCAAAACATCGGCCAGAAGCTGGGTCAGTTCAGCTACCTCTTGACCAAAAACCAGAAGTCGCCCGATTTCACAAATTTCATCGACTTCTTCGTCAAGCTCAGCGAGTCAATCTGTAAAATCCTCAAGCAAGTAGTTCTCGACGACTCAAACAATGGAATTAAAGTAAGAAAACCCCGAGTTGCCAATCCAGCCCCTCAGTTTCATGGTATGCTCAACGTGTCCTTTGTCTTTATCCGGCAACTCCTCATTGCCGGCGACTTTGTCAAAGCTACCAAAATCTATCGTCCAGTAACGAGCATAGCCAAGCTCTATTTCGACACAGACCTGACAACAGTCTGGAAAAATTTGCTGGAAGCTTTTGTGCATATTTGCAAAGTAATCATGCAGGGAACTAATGCCAGACCAACTGAGGAAATCCTAAAATCGGCAGAGTTGTTCCGAGAATGTCGAAAGAAAATTTTGGACATGGAATTTGAGAAGGCTTACCCCAAGTACGCGTTCAGTTTTATGTACTTGTTTACCGAAAACGTTGGATATGTCGTGTCACACTCTAAGCAGCAAACAGGGAGCTCGTTGCTGAAGCAGTTGCCCCTGCCCAAATGCGTAAAGTTCATGAAGGAAATTTTACTAGCTGCGGATGCATCTGTGGCCCTAGATTGTACAAAAGCAGGGCGGATTGTGCTGGAGGGGGTGACGGAGAACAGAAAAGTTGATGTACAATCTGCAGCGTTGTTTCATTTACTCAAAGTCGTCTCGGAAAGGCTTGCTGAGAAGGATTCAGGAAAACTGGATAAAGACACAGGAGAGTTTAAACAAATTGCTGAGGACTCGTATAAAACTTTAATGAGTATTGCGATTAGGAAGGATTTGGAAAAGGCGAAATCTGCAGATCTACTTAATATTTTGAGTAAGTACTGACTAGGAATGTATACGCTCTTTTAAGTATGGTTTTTGGAGAATTTCATATAAAAATTTCCATTGATTTAGTTTTCCATACGTGCAATATTGGTTACGCCTACCAAAAGCGGAAGGACTACAGGGAAGCCATGTTTTGGTGTAAGCGAGCTGTTGATGCTTACGAGGCTTTTCAAGCGACTGAGGTAGATGTGGAGCTCCGAGTGAATCCATTGACTATTGGACTGCTTATGGCAGACTGTCATAAGCAACAAGGGACGTATGCAGAGGGCCTTCGGTGGTTATCTCAGTGGCTTTTGTTAGCCCCGCAATATATCGACATTCAAGCTCCAGCTTATGATATTTACGAACAGATCCCGTGGACAGACTGGTCTGTGCATTGGCAAGCTTTACAGAAGGAAGTTTGTGGCGAAGAGACCAAGACTGCTGTTGATTACCTGCACGAAATTGATCCTGCCAGTCTATCAGAAGAGCTTGAATCTAAGATACTTAGGCTCGAGATGAACGCGTATTTTTCTGGAAGGCAGTTGCTAGTTGGAGCCATAATTAAAGTGGGTCAGAAACTTGAGGACTTGAAGTATTCTGAGGCAGATACTATTTTGGGGAAAGTTGTCCAGGCCGTAGGGTTTTGGGCTGTGGGAACCGAAGAGAGTATACGATTTGCTATTTTAGAGCTCAATGAGTGTTTAGAACTGTTAGATCGTGGTGCGCTCAATAACGGAAAGAAGGGTCGTGGTGAGGAGGAACCTTTGAGGATGTATTTGACAATGCTGTCATTAGCATGGAAGGGACTCTGCGTTATGAAACGGAATCAACATGTTGCTGAAAGTCAACTGGATGTATTAACTGCACAGATAAATGAGGGTCCAGATAAGAAGGAAAAGTCCGAAGGGAACTATGCAGCGACAGGGTTTTCCTTGTTAACACTGGAAGAAGAAATGGATTGTGCGACGTTATTTGGTCAAGCAGCCGAGATCTTTTACCAGTTGACTCAAATGGAGGTATAAAGTTTGTTTAAGTTTTGCGAAAGTTTTGTCCGGCGATTTTGTGAATTATGCATCACAATGACATGCATATTATTACTTGTGCAATTATTGATTTTATTAACTTGGCTTAACAGGAAATCCTTAAGTTTATTTCTGATTCAAATGGACCAGCTTTAATCCAAGTAACTGCCCGTCTTGTAGCTTTGACCTTAGCCATGTTTGGAGATAAGTTGAACGCGATTAAAGCATGGTTTGGGTTGTACACGATATCAAAATTGTATGACAGGAAAGGACTGATCGTACTTTGTAAGTGATGTGTTTTTTTTTGCTCGAAGTGTTTTCGAAAGTAGAATGTTTCTGACACATATTTTTTTAAACAGCGGCTTCGGAAATACTAAAAATCCTACCGGATACTTCTATGGAATGCGTGAAACACGCTGATACGGTGAATCAGGCAGCTCACGAAAGCAACCTTATCAAGCACAACAAGGCGGTGTACTATCGTCTTGACTTGGCAAGAGCGTATGCGTGCTATCAAGTGAAACGGGTAAGATGACTATTTTAAGTCTAAAATTAAGTTGTTGATTGAAAAGCTGTACCTTTTCCTCACAGTATAAAGAAGGCCTGGAGTATCTTGGGAAAGCATACAAGTTCCTATCAGAAAAGGACAACTTTGATAGCACCCATCATTTAATGGCTGAAGCTGATTATGTACTGTCCATGTATCGTACCGTCTCGCTTAATCAACATTTAGAATTTCCCCCTGAGATTCCCGAGATGCTGTGCGTCATGACGCCAGCAGGTCTGGCTGTGAAAGGCTTTAAACTACTTGGTGGATTGTCTCGTGAAGTGGACATTACTAACTCGGGTTGGACAGATGTGCTCCACAACTTTTACTTGTTTGGATCAGTTCGCGAAATAAGCACAAGAACAATTAAACTGCTGCGAGAAAACGGAAAGCTTCGGGATTTGAAGTGCTACATCACCGACTCAATATGTTTTTTTCAAAGGCTAGGAATTGTTAGCAAGTAAGCGAATGAAACAGCAGGAAAGCTTGAAGTCTGAAATTTTTTGAATAACATGACATTATCTTTTTCTGTAGATCACTAGCTTTGCTACTACCTTTGATAGAAACGGACATTTCAGCTCGTAACTTCTACATGGCTCAAATCAGAATAGCTGCGGTTGCAAAAGTTCTCCTCAGCGGAGATTGTAAACATCAAAAGCAAGCGCCGGAGTTTGTAGAAGCAAAAAAGTTTGCTGAAGCAAGTCCGAAAATCCCAGGATTGTCATCTATTAGTGTAAGATGTACTTTTTTCCGCAAACGGGGATTACATCTATTCTGTATCTATCTGTTTTATAACAAAACTATCTTATGCAATACAGAGGCTGGAGTCTGTTTCTAATTTAAAATGGTTTCTGGATGATATCAACGCGACATCATTCCACTATCGCAACAGAAGCCCTAAATATTTAACATCCTTGAAAGCAGATTGTGAAGTCAATAAATATCAAAACAATGGAAATGCGTGCCCCAGGATTTCTTCGACATCCGTTGACATGTTTCTGTTATACGTGCTCCCACCTTGATATTATTCCAATGACACTAGAATTTCTGCTACTACAAGCGAAATACGCAGTGGGGTTGAAGTATAAAATAAGCATGGCGATTCTGGAGCTTACCAGGCTACATTATCAGCGCTCCTTATTCAGAATACTGTTTAGCATGGATTACGTCGCGTCCCAATTGCAGCCCATAGTCAGACCAAAGGCAACAGGAAAGATGATTCATCTGTTATACGGGCAAACTTTCCACGTACCTGGGATGCAAATGCAGCTAGCGGAGATGGAAATTTGTCCCGTGCAAGATATCAAGCACATGATAAATCTCATGAATGTTGCATTGAGGCTCACCGACATCGTCGACAGTCAGGATTATACTCTCAAAGCACTGCCGTTGGAGTTAGGGACCGGGGCACTCTACGAGTATTTCGTATCGTCAAGAAAAATAGAAATAAAAGGTATGTCAAAGCTCGTTAAAGTTATGGTAAGTTGTTCAATTCTGACTGTTTATCTTTCCTCCTTCCAGATTCAGAAATCAAAGAGAAACTCCAGAATCGCGTTGACCAGCAAGAGAAGGAGAATTGCCATTCTACCAACACTATTCTAGTTGCAGAATCACCGGACGTTATAGAAGCGTCAATCATAGCCTATCCAGCAGCTCCACCGCCCGTTAGGAAAGGACGGCCTCCGAATCAGTTGCCTCCCACTAAACAACAACAACAGGGTCGCAAAGTCAATGTCACATCACTTAAACCAAGAAGAATACTTAACAGTCAAGCCCAGCGACAAGGTGTATCCTCAGTTGTTGAGCTAGTTGATCTCACAAAAGTAGACGGGTTGGAAGAGGAAAGGCACGTTCCAGTAATCCCGCCTCCAAATTTTGATGACAGTAATGGGAATGGAGAATGAAGGAGCGCAGATGAATTTTTTTACATAATTTGCAGAGCCGCTTTATTCGTATGTGACTGCGAAGAATTACTGCCAAAACAAAGAAAACTTGTCAATTTATAATAGGAATACGTTTTAAACTACCTAATTTATTTTATTAGGGACCACAAGATATGCTGACTGCTCATACGCTTATTATTCTAGTGTTTACATAAGTGTACTTAATATAGACAAACATTGTACAAAATAGTATTTTGAATTGAAGTGTTAACGGTCTTTTGATAAGATTATAGTAAACAGCATTACTGAACTGATATTTAGAACAATTTTGCCAATGCCGCCTATGATGTTCCATGCTCAAAGCAATATGATGGATACGAGCTTCTTGCAGCAATATACCTACCTACATACCTGTACTAAATATGTGTCTTTAAGTCAGGCTTGAAGGTTTTATTAGCTTGTACAAAGCCTAAAATCAGTGTTTTGGTCTTTCCGGATAATGTTCATGAAATGTACAAATAAACTTTTATCTTTAAAATTACTACAAATGAACGTATTTATTGTGTAAAATATCTTAACCAAAGCTTATTGTGGTTTCACACAATACTCAAGCATCAGTCATCGTCACAGCTTAAAAAAGTTTCCTCATCAGAACTTGACGTGGATTTGGTTGGAAATGAATCCCCAGCGGACTTTTTCCACCATTCGCCGCTAGCTCGATTATGCAGAAAGTGTTTAGATTCCGCAAATACAGTTTCCAAGTCTAATTTCGGCGTGGGTTTCTTCAGAGTTTCAGGGTTGATAGCTATGAAGAATGGATCTACAGGATAGTAGCTAGTTCGACCATGGAGAGTGTACTTCATGTATGATCGGTTTGGAACTTTCTTATATGCACTAGAGCCAGCTTTTCCACTTGGATTTTGGACGCGGATAAAATCGTTCAAAATCTGGATTATACTTGTGCGCCTTTTTGTCTTTTTCCCCAGAGGTTTCCAGACACTTTCTCTGATATCTTGACCGGAAGTATATGTTGACAATGGTTAGGGGAACGATAATGGCTATTGCCGATATGACCATTCCCATGATTTATTGGAGTATGTCGAACACATAGAAGGAGATAGTCAATTGCACGCAAAAAGAAGTACTTCATGCAACATGAGATAAACTTAGTGTATAACATCGTAGGTAAGAATTACTAAAGTAAACCGGACCATAGTAATTCCATAGTTACGAGGTAACCTTAAAAAGGACAATAATCCACCCCATACTCGCAATCAAAGTCGATTTAAAATGTAATTTTGCTTGAAATCAACATCTACTATCTACCTAAGTAGTGACCTCAAAATACCTAAAAGTGACGTATATCCTAAATGTATGACGATGACGTAAATACGTAATAAAGGAAGATCAACCATGAACACTGTCACTGTACTTCGTCCATGCATTTTACAATGACTTCCTATGAATTACAGTGCATGAATAAAAGAATGCATTTTAAAATATGTGCCCTAATAAAATTAATGGATGATGTCATTTACACGTAGACCGAAATCGAAAACGGATCTTCAATCCGATCCCATTCGGTTTTAAATAAAAGCTTTTAAAGCTATAAAGACGTAGCTGAACAGAAAGAGTCCAGTCAAACGCTAAAGAAAAGGCTTACCATAAAAGCTAAAGAAAAAGCTTACCATAAAAGCTAAAGAATTAGCAAAAAAACTAAAGAAAAAGCTTAGCAAAACAGCTAAAGTAAAAGCTTACCAAAAAAGCTAAAGAAAAAGCTAAGTAAAAAAGCTTAACAAAAAATTCAAGGAAAAATGCTTAGCAAAAACGTCAAGGAAAAAACTAAGGAACAGAGACTGCATTGAATAGCCCTAGATGAGAGCTTTCTAATGATATGTCACTCTCCACTTTTCAATGCACAAACCAGCAAGTCGTTCGAAATCTTGAGCTCAATGCACAAGTTTGTCCTTTGATGCCGCTTAAC
>VICI01004635.1:0-10651 GCA_019593645.1 Akabosia matsudoensis
GCGCCAAATGATAACTTCTTTTCCCATGTTACAGCAAAAAAAACGCCAATCGTGCATCCAAGAGAGATACTGGTCATTGCATATTGACGCTCCACGTTTTTTTTTTGTTAAACTCCATGTACAACGGGTAATCGGTGTAGAATTAAGAGTACGTAATACCAACTTCGTTCCATCAAATTCAGCCTCCCAAACTTTTAACGTCCGATGAAATCAATAGAAACATACATTCGTATTAAAGGGTACCCTTTAATGGTTACTAAAGGCATCCCTTTACTACGTAGTAAAGACCATCTTTAGTAAAGGCATATTTTCGGTCGCCCTAGAGTGCCTTTTATAGACAGATTTGACTGTATGTAACTGTAAACCTTGCGAGAAAGTATCGTAAAAATCGCCAAGACAATTAATACAATCTTCCCATGCATAGTCTGAAGAATTCACGCCAACTCACAAACAAATTTGTCAAATTTGCTTCTGGTTGTCCATGTCCATTAAACTCTTTCATTCATCCATTAGCTTCGATTCTAAGAAGCTTTTACAGCTCAAAACTTTCATACAATTTTCTTTTTCTTTCAAGTAAAACCTAAAAAAGGTCAGGTACCAACTTGTCCAGTTGGAATTAACAACTGCGTGACCGTGTCTCGTTCTCTCATTCCTTATCTCTTTCTTAGCACTTGCCTTCTCTTTTTTTTCATTGAATCTCAGTGAAACTTAAAGAATAACATAATTTTACCACAAACCAGTTAAAGCCACCGGTCCCTGGCCGGTTAAACGCTAAACCGTCCACTGTCAAGTGAACTTTGTTTTTCTTGAAACGGTTATTTCAGGAAATTTTGTCTTGACAAATCTTGAATGTCTTATTGTTAGTGGTCAATTTTCAGGAATTTTCTGAAAGCATTTCGCTACTTTCGACAAATCGCACACACCCGTTTCATAAATCTATGCTAAACACGTTAAAATCATGCTTATAAGCCTAGTTCTGACGATTTTTATGACATTATATAAACTTAAAGCGTGGTAAAACTTTGGTTTTAAGAATTAATTTTTTCTGCTTTGGGCAAACAAACTTATAATATTATGTTATAATGAAATCATAAGCTGTTTACATTTCAGAGAAAAAAAATTATCTTTGAAAAAAAAACTGACCCTAACCCCTGTTAAAATTTAGCTTGTTAGCATTCCGCATTTAAAAAAATCTATTTCTTAATCAGTCAGAGACGCTGGTCAACCTTGTCCATGCGATGATCCCAGCGCAACCACATTTTACTCATATTTTTACTTGACTGAAAAATTTGCAAATGAGATGAATATTCCAGTGGAAAAGGCTGAGGAATCGGTCAAGACTCCGCCATCGTCTTGGTTCCAGCCAAATTTAAAATGGATCTGTGGCTATTTAGTTGTCATCATTTGTGTTCAGTTTTTGATTGTTTTCCGGTTGAAAAATGAGGTGGATTTGTATCACCAGCACCGGAGTGCAGAGCGAGAAGAGGCGGCGGCGGAGGGGAAAATATTTGGAGGTGAGGTAGATTGTGAGGAGTTTCAGATAGATAAATGCTGTCAAGATAAGCCCAAGGCGCACTCGATTTGGAAACGACAGGCGGACGGGAATGGAACATGTCCTCCAGGTTCTGAACACCGAATTCATTTTTTGGGGCAATTTGAGAATTTCATGTTTCTTTATATCGTATAAATTGTAACGGTTATTTCGAAGGGTGCATTCCAAGAAGACGAAGAAAACCAGCATATTCTGGAACGACATCTTCGTCCACTCCAGGATATACGACGTCAACGTATTATCCCTATGGGGATTACTCTGGATCAAATAATTACGGAAATCAGGGTGGCTATTCGTCGTGGTATTCGTACGGCTATCCGAGCTACACAGGCTATTCGGATTATAGCGGCTATCCAGCTTCTAATGGGTACGGATATGGGTGGTCAAGTGGAGGCTATCCTGGAGCTGTCGGATCTCCCGGTTATCCTGGAGAAACTGGTAAAAAATTTGGAGTGGTTTTTGAAAAGAAAACTAAATTGGTAGAAGTGCTGGAATGGAATGGCTTTTTATTTAGGATGGCCTGGAGCTACTGGTTGGTCAGGGTCGCCCGGGTGGCCCGGTGAAGCTGGAATGCCCGGCGAGCCAGGAATGCCTGGAGAAGCGGGTAAATTGAGCTGTTGAAAATGGAAGTAAACTTGCGATGAAACACTTTGATATGTTCAATGTGTTGGATTTTAAGGTATGCCTGGAGATCCAGGATGGCCTGGAGGCGTTGGAATGGCTGGAAATCCGGGAAGACCTGGAGCTCGAGGTCCTGCCGGCCAAGCAGGATTGCCTGGAATGCCTGGAAACGCTGGAATGCCAGGGTTACCTGGAGGTCGAGGCCAGCCAGGTTCTGCTGGGGCTCCTGGTATTTCTGGTGGCCGGGGCCGTCCCGGAGGTGCTGGACTCCCAGGTCGTCCAGGATCTCCTGGATCGGCGGGCGGTCGCGGTGTCCAAGGCCCCTCTGGCGGACCGAGGTCAGCCTGGACCTCGTCCTCAAAACGGCTACCAAGGTCAGTCAACGAACGGCTACCATCAAAACTACCAATACACAGGTCGGGGCGACCAAGGGATGCCCACCGAAGACCATCTCAAACACCCCATGCCCGAAACTCAAGTGAATGAAGTCCTCCGCGAGTTTGCTCTCTACGACCATCCCAAGTGCAAGACTACCGTCGACCACCGCGCCCTCATGAACGACCTCACAAGAGTCGGTAAAGTGTCCTTTATGATTCTTGTCGATCTGGAGGATAGTGTTTACTGCATCGTTCATGCATAACAAATTTCTATAACAGATCAAAATATCTTAAATAAATTTGTATATATCACGCCGTTCCGTTTAATCAGCAAATTTATGTGTTAAGTTTTAAACCTTTTACTCCTAGAAAGTCATTAAGTTGATGTGTATCACGCACATAGTACATTGAATATCAATTTTTCAATTATTATCTTGGGTGTGTATTGTAAAATTTATACTGTAAATTTGTTTTTNTTAAGTTGATGTGTATCACGCACATAGTACATTGAATATCAATTTTTCAATTATTATCTTGGGTGTGTATTGTAAAATTTATACTGTAAATTTGTTTTTCTGTAAAAAAACCCAAACCTTTAAAAAGCTATTTTCCTTACAAGGTTTGAAATAAAAATGTCCCTTAAAAATTTATACAGTCTGGAGTGCAAATTTACTCAGTAAAACACGTACAACATTTAGATCCGGGATAGTATTAAAAACTTTACGGCATTTCTTCAAAGCAAGTTTGTTTGTAAGTCTTCTGGGCTATTTAAAGGGGAACGCGACTAAGATAATTTTAAGCATAAAAATATATATTAGAATTCTTTTTTACATGAAAAAAGGAGCAAAAAATATGTAGATCTGAGAAAGCAAACGTTTGTTACAATTAAATTAGTTTATTTTACGCTTAAATGTTAGGATTACTACTGCTACTCATGCTGGACACTGGTATGACAACGTTGTCCCCCCGAGAGGAGGAGCCCCCGCTTCCTCCTGCTGCAGACATGTTCAAACTCAGACTTGGCGAGCTTCCGGAGCCGCTCATTGTGCTCGAGAGAGTGGAAGCCATCGAGTGACTCGGTGAAACTTGGGCACTTGCACGGCTCGACGGCTTTTCAGGTCGGATCAGGGGTCGCTTCGCGTCGGAATCTTTTGAAGAGCCAAGGCGTTCGTTGAGGAGCTTCAGGGCTTTTTGTCTGCACAAAAACGTAACCAACGCGATTATTCGTGAACCATTTCCAGGCACAAACATCCTGGAAGCTAGAAAACCTGGAGAATTTCGTTACCTGCGTCGTTCTGCGTCACTTGGATCCGTTCCCGGGAGGGATATTTGGATTGACGAAGGTCCCGTGGCGTCAGTAAAGCGCTTCACTGGTTTCCGACAACACCCGAATCGGACAAACATGCCAAATATCGAGTTGGACAGGACTGAAATCGGAGGCTGGAGAACGTTTGGGAAGAAGCTGGAACAAGACAATAAAAATTTCAAAGCCCTGAACAGAGATATTATAAAAACTGAGCGGCGGGAGTACAAATTTATACCTTGCGAAGTTAAAGCTTTCTGCAATATCCCCTTTGGATCCGTTGTTGTGTCTTTGGTAAAAGCGGAGGTAAATCCAGGAGGTGAGCACTCCGTTGGCAAACATTGTACAGTAGACACCCTCCAGCAGACCGATAAGCCAAGCGATGATAAGAACTGTGAGCACTGTTAGCGGGATATTCCTATAAATCCAATTTTTTACAATTAAAATCGTGATTTGCATGAGTTTTTTCGAGGCAAGTTCAAAAGGTCAAACCTGTTTGTGAGTTTTCCCATCGGCGTTCTGACAATCACATGATCCGGCATGATTTGACGAACGGCTACAGACACGGCGGCGATGTAGCCGGCAAGGCCGTGAATTTGAATCTGGAACAGAGTGTCCGGGTCAGAGGTCGCCGCGTAGAGGAACAGATAGTAAAAGCAGGAAAGGACTGAGACGCTTAGGTTGACGAGGGCAAAAAAGAAAATCATTTCTTTAGCTCCCCACAAGGGCTCCATCAGTTTGCCTGTAAAACAAATAGATTAATTGAGGATTTAATAAAAAACATTAAAAACGTTTCTTAACGAATAGACGGTTATTTAGCAGATTGATTTTGATAGTTTACCACACAGTCCGACGGTAATTATGTCGACACAAACTTCCCACAAGTGGATCTCGAGAAAGGGACTGGTCAACAAAGTCCAAACGCGGAGGGACGGGGGAAGGAGATGTCCAGGGGTAACACTCAACGCGTCCACAGCTGGCTTCCAGTATGACAACATGTACGAGCAGATAACACAAATACAAATAGACTTGACCGATAAGCTAAGGTTTCCCACGAGGGCGCCCATCTCCGAGCGGATGTAGGGGAGGTTCCTCCGGACGGACCGGAGGGAGGAGGCCGCCGACATGACTCAGACGCGTTCTATTTTAAAACTTTAAAATCCAATAGAAAAGTATGTTGTTAGCAGGTTTCGCTGGACAAGATCATTTTCTCAAGCCTGGAACGTGATAAGACAAAAAAACTTAATGACACTTTTTTATCTTTTGCACTTTCGTAACTTTAACTGTCAATGACGTAATTTGTTTTCAAAGGCGCTTTTGCTTACCATACTGAATAGTTTAATTAAATTATTCAAGTTAATGAAACAAACAGACACTGGCGTCCGAAAGAGGTGACTACGCGCACCAGCTGAGTAATCAATTACGTTTTGACTGAGATGACGAATAAACTTTTTTTTGATGATTTTCGACCATAAAAAATTGTTAACAGCTGATGAGAGTGAACTCAACCAAAAGAGCATCGAACGACGTACGCGTACGGTTCGAGTTTGCCAACACAAAAGCCGACATCGTTACATTGCCCCGTCAGAGTTTAAATTTTTGAAGCGGGAAACAATGAAACAGTAGATGAGTTAGAAGTTAGAACTTAGAAGAGAAGTCAACGACAGTCGAGGAAGTCAAACCGAGAAGCCGCATATAGTTGCATTCGATTGTGTGAAGGTTATTTAAATTGAAGTGATGCCAGTAAGTCGCTAGCGTTGTTGGTTGGCGAGTTAAAGATTATCTTGTGCTTGTAAACTTAACTGTCAAGTTTAATGTTTAATTGCAAAGTAGTGAAAGTTTTGTGATCGTCCAAAATGGTGATGGAGGAGGAGAGTGGAGGAACCATGATTGAAATCAAAATGACGCCGACCTTAAATCGGTTTTTGTTGTTTCTCCAGGATTGGGGTGAGAATTTATATTTAAATTGTTAAGAGCATGTTGTGGTTTCGACTGTTATTGAAATATGATTTAATTTTTTGTTTGTTTTTGTATGTTTTTTTCAGTTAATCAAGGGAGTGTTGACTATTCTGAGATCGACGAATTGAAACAGTTAATCAGCGACGAGGACCGAGCCCTAGTCCATTTTGTTTTGAGTGCGGCCTTGAAAGATGAAGATCTGCAAGGGATAATTTCTCATGAAGACAATCATCAAGTTTTCGAAGATTTGGAGTTTATTTTGGATCCTGACATGGAGAAAATCAGCGCCCAGGTGTATGTTGAGATTATAACCGGCCTGGACCTGGTCCCCGAATGCTTGTCCATGATTCAGACCAATCCAGGATTGAAAGTCTTTCAAACTGTGGCTTCATTCTTAGTTGACAACATTCTAGAGAAGAATGGTCAGAATTTAATCACTGCAAAGAACTGGGCCGATATTTTACTGAATTTCCTCCAGATTTCTAAACGGTCTCAACATTATCACCAGATTTTGGCTAAACTGATCGACCATTTTATTAAATGCAATCAAGAGATAAAGACTGAAGACAAGTTTGTCACGTTCGTCCGGCTAATCATCGCCGCCCTTGTGATCCCCGCCGACTACCAAAGCTCTGACGAGATCTCTGTGCTACTCAACGAGTGGGGCTTGGTGGAGTTGGTCGAAATTAAGGATTCACCGACGAGATCTACTTATTCGACAATATTCTCCTCGTCAGCCAGTGTGACCTCAAGTGTTCAGCCAGGCCTAGTCCAGTTGCTGGACAACATGCTTCCAGTTCCAGACATGACGAAACTCCAGATTGAAAATGCCACTAGGAAATACCTGGGAGGATGTGCGTACCTGATTAAAATGCTTATCGAGCGGCATTTACCCGAGACCCAAGAGAAATATCGAAATATTTGCAGTTCCATTGACGAATTCATCGAATCCAAGACCGAAAATGAAGGAAGAGGAAGTTACCCAAGGAAATATCCAAGATTTCTCGAGCTTTTGCTCGAAAATGAATAAATACGGCCACCGAGACGTTTACAAACTGAACTGGGCAAAAAAATTCATGCATTTTAGCCCCGAGGAAATGTTGGGTACCGACGAGGGACAGGAAATCTTAAAGAAATTCATAATTGGCGGGTCATTTGACTTGATTTTGGAGATGATTCAAAAGCTCCGCCAAGTTACGAGGGAATTCTTGGAGGAAGATGACGCGCGGAAGGAACTCGTTCTCAAGTTGATTCTGGAGGGAAGGTCCAAGACTGAGGTGGAGACGTTAATCAAAGAATATTTTGCTCTTGGAGTCCATGAAAATCTCAAATTGGCGGGATTTAAAGGCTCCCTCCACCGATTAACTTTGCAATTGGGAAACATCGAGTTTGAAACCGACCCGGGAAAGAATGACGCGGTAGTACATATTTTATTTTAGTTTTAATTAATGTTTTACCTATTTTACATATAATTAATTGAATTTGTTCATTTTTTAACAGAATGAAACAGCAGTGGTCAAAGTTTTCCTCCAGAGCCCGCAGTATTCTACCCGGAAGCTCCTTGTCCAGAGCATTCTCACTCGTCATTTCCGTGTTGTCAACTTTCTCCGGCCGTATTTCTCGTTGGAACCTCGATCAGAAGATGACCAACTGTCTACACTCGGAAAGGCCGCCATTTTGAATCTCGTCTCCAGCGCTCCAGCTTATCCCAATTTGTTTTATGAGGCTTTCTCATCCGGTCTCGGCCAGTTGCTAGATTTGGGATTAATTTCAAGCGGAGATCTCTTTAAAACCCTCCAAGATCTAATTCTCAAGCACCTGTCGACGCCTAAAGTTGCGTTATCGAAGGTCGTTGGACTTGTCGTCTTGCTGGAAGCCACATCACCTTTCATTCAAGCCCCTGACCGAGCGGAAATGACAAGATTTGTCGTCAATTTGAACCGGTTCTTCTGTTTGTTCACAACCCGGACCACATTTTCATCTGCGGTGCAAATCAAATCAAGTTTTGGCGGGAATTATCGAAAAGAATCCCCAACACAACATGAGCCCATCGGTTATCAGGGACGAGGAACTTGTCAACATGACTCTCTTCGAGAAAGGGCTTTTCTACATCCGGTTTCCCAGTTTACAACCGTTTCTAACAGGAAATCTGAAAGACTCCGGAGATAATCAAGACTTGATCAGCTATGAAACATTTTTAATCAAGTGTGTGCTTCCGTGGGCATTAAATTCAATTGAAGCCCAGTGGCCATCTTTAATTTCCCTCCTGGAAACCCTCATCTCCCCAAATTCTTCGTTGATTAACCTCCGACGTTCAAGTTTGCCTGATTCCCTGCACGACTCTCTGCTTGCCATGTACCAAGCCCACTGCGAGAATCCGTGTTCAGACGCGTTTCTTTACTATTTCCGGTTTTATACGGTTACGGTGGATCAGTTGAGGCCTAACTTTAGCCCTCACGACCGGTTCAATGTACTCAACACTTTGTTTACTCTGGCCTGTGAAATTCGTCCAGAAACTCCCGAGAAACAGCAGCAGCGGAACCAAGAAATTCCCGGCTATTTTCAAATCCTCACCTTTCTCCTGAGTAAAGTCGAAGAATTACTATGCAGGGGCGGCACTCAGCCAAGAGTCAAGATAGTCAACTGCTCCAAGCTAATTTACAAGGCAAACAAGATCCCTCAAGTGAGTCACAAGTACGACCCAGTCCGGTGGCGCATCCTCGAGAAGATTCACGAACTGGACAGCTTCTCAGCAGCCGCTTAACTTGAGACAGATGACGATGAGTTAATGAGAATCTCCTTCAAATTTGTAATGACGAGCCTTTGTTTACAGTTTTTTAAATGAAATTAAATTGTAAAATCTCCATCAGTTATGCAAAATAAAATGTATAAAAGTCTATTTAAAAAACAAGCCAAGTCTAACTCGTGTCGAGCCTTTTCATGATCAATTTTCCGATGCACATTTCCCATCAATTGCAAAATAAGGCGTATGAAAAATGTTCAAACTTTTCTTTTTTTGACCATTTTTTATTTTATTGACGACGATTAGCTTTTTTATCTGTTTTCACTTTTTTCCTACACACAACAGTATTTTTTCTTGCACTCTTCTCCTGTCACTTTGTTAATTTTTCTGTTAATTATTAATTTCTTTTCCCCATCCTAACTCTTATCTTGAAGTATCTTTTGGTTTCTACTTATCTTCTGGGTTATCTTGATAGAACACTTATAATATTAATTTTTTAATATTAATTACTTAACAAAATAGTTTTTCCTTGTTTTCTCATTAACTCCACGAGTCAATTGGCGAAAAATTATCTAAACTTCGTACAAAAGAAAATGGTGGTCGTATTTTTTATCCCTGCGTGACTAATCTTCTTAATTCCTCGCTACAAATTATAGTATTTTGGCTTCTGGCGTCGATTTTAAATTGAATTTAAATGAATCGCCAAGTTTATAATGTAATTACGTTCCTTTCACGGTCTACGTGCACACAATAATAATAAAAAAATTAGTTCAGTTTTCATGCAGAAACATTTCTGCAGATTTTTTTGGGCTATTTTGTCATTTTTTTTCAAACGTCGGCGATTTTAAGATTGATAACGCTTTCAAAAACTGGTTTTTATCACAAAAGTAATTATTTTTTAGTATCCTGACCGGAAACAGCGAAAGGCGATGGCCGTTACAAACTACAGAGATATGTCATTTTCTTTTATTTTTACTCCGTCGTCTGGAGCCAAATAAAAATGATGGACCTTGTGTAGATGTGTGTTAGATAAAGACGTTAGGCGGTTAACTGGAGACGTTAACTTATTTTCGTTTCTACTCCCATTCTTCTTCGTCGTACTCATCCCCGTCCTCATCGTCGGAACTGCTCGAGTCAGGGTTAAGGGCGCGTTGGCGGTCGGCGAGTGCCCGGGCGAGGGCACCGGCAAGGCCGTCCATGGCATCAAGGCTTGGTTGAGCTTTGGCTGACTCTGGAACCTGGATGAAAGGAAACACCGTTACTATCTGAGCCTAGATATAATTTATAAGATAGTTTGAAAGGTTATCGTACTTGTTTCAGGGCAACGCCCTTTTGAATCTCGCTTAGACAATCCGAAATCCCGCCAACTCGCTTCGGCTGAGCTTCAACATCAACTTTCTGCGAAGAAAAACCAATCAAAACGGTAAATTTAAAATTTATTGATTGATTTGCCTGGAGGATATAGTTTAAGAGGGGTTACCTTAAGCTGAACGCCTTTCTGGATTGCCTTCATGAGTTGTGACCTGTCGTCGGCTACAGGCGGAAGTGAGTTACCCGTAGACCGCGCACCATTTGTTTCAGGTATACCGTTATTACTGGGAGGTGCAGAGGTCGGAGGGGGTGGAGGAGGAGGCGGAGGTGGAGCTCCTCCACCAACAGGCATTGGAGGTGGTGGGGGCGGAGGCGGAGGTGCGACAGCGGACGACGGGCCATTCGAGGCGACTGGTTTTGGCATTGGAGGCCGACTAGGGCCATTACTTCTGGAAAATTACGAAACAAAAAAACATTAGGTATAGAGTCCACTTTTTCAATGCCACCCCTCGGGGGAGGGGGAAATTGAGGATCACAGCTTACACAAGATGATGCTGATATTGAGTAGGCGAGCCGTGCATCATACTACTCGACGTTGTTCTGACTGGAGGAGGCGGAGGTCCTGGTGCAGCAGCTCCTCCTGGATACGTTGCCGCCGGTGGCGGCGGCGGAACAGGCCTCGATGGAGGTGGTGGCGGAGGAGGCGGTTTATTCGAACCAGGATAATTTGAGTTAGGTACTGACGGTGTTCGCGTAGGAACAGGGGGAGGAGGTCCGCCCGAGTT
>VICI01004636.1:0-10649 GCA_019593645.1 Akabosia matsudoensis
AGGAGAGATTCTGGATTTACTTTCGCGTGGCTGTAACCTGTCAAGGAGAAACCATTATGGTAATTTCTGACACTAGATCAACTGTATCTTGGCCGCTTCAATTATTACGATCTTCTGTTTTCCAAGCTATGGACAACATCACTGCCAATATCAGTTACCAGCCATCCAGTACAAGACAGCAAAGCGTGGACGTACGTCCTATGGTACAACGCTTCTCCCATAAAAATTCGCCCAATGTTTGACGTGCCTGATCATATCCCATGGTCCCAATTGATTGAAGCTATTAACATAAGATTTATTAGCCTTGGCAGAGGACTAACTGAACAGCAAAAAGGCTATCTGAGAGATAAGCTCTTCAGGTAATTTCAAAGAGCATAACATTTATTTTGTGCATGAATCATGAAATGCGAATGCGTATTACGATCTTTATTAGAGGGAACATCCCCACCAACGAAATGGTCCAAAGGGACCAGTTTTGCACTAAAATGTTCTCGCAAGGAAAAACAGATCCAGACGACGGCAAATCAGAAAAAAACTACTCATTTGGCGAATGGATAAATTGTTGTGTCAAAATCCTTCAATGGGTACCTAAAAACACAAAGCTAGCTCATCACGGACTGAGACGGAGCTGGGCGGATGGAAACGTCATCGGGTTCATTGCAAAAGACAACTTGCAAGATTTACTGAAGGATTGTGCCCCAGGAACATTTATGATTAGATTTCCAGAAAATGTACCGGATACGATTGGCTTGTATTTCTACAATATCGGGGGTATGCGTTTCAGTACTGAACTGAGTGCATGTTGATTGACCATATTACCAGTATACCAATTTGAGTATTTATGTTTTTAATAGCTCGTAGCACTAAAAAAGTCTTAACGCCTTTATATACTACAAAAGACTTCAACATCAAATCTTTGCCGGAGAGGATCATAGACAGTAAAGCAGCAACCTATTTGTATCCAAATATTAAGAAAGAGTTAGCATTTGGCGCATTTTCGAGAGCAGGTAAGTAATTTATGATTGCATTTGACTTATGAGTCTTTAGAACTTAATTTGTCCACAAAATTATGCTAAGCTAATAGAAACTCACATTTAAAAGCTCTGTAAGATAACCATTCGTAATCCTTTACAGATACGGCAGTGACAANTAAGATAACCATTCGTAATCCTTTACAGATACGGCAGTGACAAATGGATACTTTTTTCCCTCAATTCAGGAATATTTTCCGAGGTGCATATTCAAATATGGACGCAGAGAAAATTAAAACTAAAAACATATACTTTTCGGGATTTGTTATCTAATTGCTTTTGCACTTTTGACGCTTAAAAAATACTTCAGCTCAATTCTGAGAAGCCTGAAACCCTCATTGGTAGACGGATTTTCATACAGCCCAAGTTCCAGTCATAGCGTTCATTCATACGCGACTTCTCCGTCGTATAGTGAGTCGGGTACACCAGATCCCCGGGTGCCGGAAGTACGCGTTTACAGGTAACGCTGAGTTACTTTATTGTCGCATAACTATTGTACAATCTTTGAAGAAATTCAAGCGTACATTTTGCGTAATTTTCATAGCCCTGGGCATTATAACAATGCTACGAGTACTACCGAAGATTTTCTTATATCGAGTGGCATGGATGGCATTGACCCTAGAGTAATTGTTGATGACGACGACTAATTTTCCAGTTCCAGTATTCCGGTTTATAAGTGAGGAGCAAATTGAAAATACGTTTTGTGCATGTAAATACATAAAATCTTTGATATACCATACACCAAGTGGAACATTTTAAAATTGTTAAGGATTTTCGAAAATACATACCTATTAATGCCAAAAATGAAGACAATATTCTCTTAACTAACCGAATTCCTCCGCAAACGGTCATCTTTAATACCTGAAGATTTTGTGTAACACTTAAATAAATATTCGTTACAAAATTGAATACAGTTTTCGTATAGCTAACTGCATGGTTTATAATCATTTTTGTACATGCAGTTCGTATAAATGTTGAAACCAGTATAGAAATGAAGATTTTAAACATCCTCTTCCAGCGTTTTAGCTGTTATTGGATAACAAGCTCCTCTAGAAACCTCCTCCATAAAGTCAAGAACGATCCAGAGCATATAGGATTGAAGAACAGTTCCAACTGCTGGAGAGATAAGCGCTAACACTGGAGCTCTCAACGAAAATATTTCCATGAGTAAGTCAACGATAAACACGACCAACAGGATGCAGCTGAGAACGTACCAGGCCCTAAGTTTCCGTAAATCACACTATCATTATAGAAAAACAAGCACTGATTATATTCATTATGAAGTAACAAGTTTAGAATGTGAGTAAATCTTGTATATTGCAAATACCTCTTTTGCGGCAAGGGTTAGAAGAAATCCTAGAAACAGACAGCCTATCCAGTATAAGGCGTTAAGTCCGCTTAATACAACTCGTACAGAGTCTTAATGAAATAGCATACCATAAGTATAGTTATTTTAGACTACTCAAAATGTAGAAAATTATATGAAACTTTATTATTCTTACGAAAACGGATTAGATCATTCGCTCCTGCATCCTGTTCTTTCACCGCATATGGAGTTTCTTCTGCCAAAATAACGACATTATAGAGAAGGAAGGCACCTGCCAGGACCTGAGAAGCAAGCAAAATAAAAATTAACCAATCGCAAATGAAATCGCTGCCCATCGATTGAAGACTAGTTTCAGTTTCGATCCCTCTTGCTTACTATCTCGATTGTTGCAGTGATCAAACACGCCTTAGGGAGAGGTACTAGTCCACAACAAGAACTGACCATTTTGAATTACTTAAAAAGGAACACTCACAAGTGTCAATGATAACTCAAACAAAATTTGTTAGAGACTTATGAAATGTGTCGCTGTTTTTCCAAACTCAAGTAAAGTATTTTCACCAAAGAACTCAAGGAGTAAGCCTATCTAGTCAACTCTCCAAGTATATCTGTGAGTGGAACAATGCAAGATTCGTTACAGTTTTGATTCCAGCCTTCAAGCAATCTAACTCCCTTTCTTAAAGATTTTTTTTTTGTCCTGAAAGATGTTTTGTGCCAGGTATGATACTTTTTTACAGTGCTAAGGTATAGCTAAAAGCCGCATTGTTCCCAACAATCCTTCTGCAATAGCCAGTGTTTACACTATAAGTGTAAAAAGTTGTCTACTATGAAAAAGTACAAATACAGGAATTGGCAACCTCTGTTCAACCAACGCAACAAAGGCACACACCACATCTTCTGCCAAACCATGTAATATAAAATGATTAACTACTCATGGTTTTTTAAAGTGAACGCAAACCAAAAGAAAAAAAAATCAACAAAACAAAAAACTTCTAACTTACCAGCTTTAGCATACATTATTTGTGGAGGACCAGTGCTGCTACCACTTAATTTAAACTAAGCAAAGGCTGCGGCAGTTAGCCTAGAAGAATAAAATGTTATTTTAAAAAGCACATCTCCCTGTCGCCTGTGTGCGAGGATCAAGAGCAGAACCCAAATTGTAGTACTACCGCATAGCTGACTTAGGAAAAATAACGAGTATTCGTTTAGAGATGGTTAACAAATCCTTTTGGTGACTGGATTTGTATCAAGTTGACTTCTCAATGCACGTTTTACCGCAATGAATGAAGCGAAGAGATGAATTTTTATTGGGTATGCTGAACAAGCACTAGTTATGTGTGATTCTGCAAAATCCAGTTTGTAAACGTTATTTTTTCATCTTTTGTATCTACATACTTCTTGTAATAGATACATATGTATTATAGATGTTTTTATGAAAAGTTTACTGTCATATTAAAATGTGTGAGGTTTAATGTATGCTCTAGTGACAGGAGTTGGTAGTTGTTGCTGAAGCTTGTATTTATTTGCATTTTTGCACGTACCAATTGTGCCAATTTTGCGTTTGCCTAAAACTCATCACAGCCCTTATGATATAATCGACTCGTGCGGTGGGGAATTTTAATCGAGGTTTTCAAGAATGATTTCATAGTTTATTTGTTTCTTCATATCAACAGTTGTTTTTAATGTAATGAAAAACGTTCAATTAATCCCTTCACTATTTTAGAAGCTGGCCAATCTATGATGTGGACAGAATGTCGCCATTTGCAGTCATACTAACTTCGTCAAGTAAATTAATATTATAAGCTGTTGTGGTGACATTATAGATAGATCCGTATTGGTTACATTTTAGGTAGTAAACGTTTTCGTGCATAGATATCTCATCATCCACCATGCATGCTTCATTAACCAGACGCACAATTCTTTTTAAATGATTGTATGTACAAAACCTTTATAACTGTAAGTCCACAAAAACCAAATTGACGTATCTGACACACCAACATGACTAGTCCAAGAGTTAAGAATAATTACCGATGCCTATTATCATACTGGATTTGTAACAAGTCTCAGTTCTATTATCGCAGTTCTAAAGTAATTCGGGAAAGAACCCCCTACCGGCACAATTAGGGAGGTGTCCTTTTTGATTAAGTTGTTGATGTTCACGCCTCACGGCAGAGAACTCTTAGTACGTATTTTCGGGTTCGTGCCTTCGTGATTACAATAAAACCGTAAAGTATAGCGGCTTTGCGCGAGAGGGCACGAGCTCTCGTTTTATATTTTCACAAGTCCGTGTGCTTCAGGAATCACGCGTCTGTATAAAATTAAGCAAGGGAATCAGAATACAGAACTAAAAGGCCAATACTCCATAGAAAGCAACTTAGAGAGAAATACGAAAATGATCCACGCATTTAAGAGGTTCATCACCTCGTGTATTTCGTCCAAAAGAAGAGCAAACTATTGTTTCTTTTCGCAGTGTCAAGTTACAGACGAAAGCTGATTTTTCCACAGAAGGTTCCAATTATGGCATAGTTAATGTTTTTGTAAGACATCATAATCTACATAAGACATGTGTGTTCTTCTATAATTGCTTTCTTATGAAATTTTATTTTTTTGATTTTATATGCACTTGTTCCAGCTTCATGCACTTGTTGATCAACACCCGACAGCCAACCATGATAAAAGGCAATCAGCAGTGTGGGAACTCAAAGTTAATTAGAGAAGTGGTCTCAAAATTGGCAGACGTTGATGGTTTTTAAAAAATTAGCAGTTTCAAAGGCAATGATTATTTTTAAGTCAATAATTTAATTGATTTTATTTTTTATTTATTGCAATTTCTGCATTGATTCTTTTCTTTTCAAAATCTTTCACTTGTACTTGAGCTTTTTAAAAATCTTACGATGTAAATGAAAAAAGTAAGCATATAAACGATACTGTACAATACAATGTTCACCTTAATTGACTAATATCACAGACTTGAGAAAACTCGAAATTTCCGATACAACTGGAAAACTTGAAGATATTTTGTATATTCTCACATTAACCTGCATGCGAAATCTACCGACTATAATTATCTTACAAACTAATTGTTATACAACAAGGCTGCAGATAGTACGCTCATGAGGAATGATGTTTCCTTTGCATGAAACGCCTAAGCTACAATTGATTGTCTTGACTGTATCTTGCTGATATCAGTAGCTATCCACATTGATAGAGATTTTGATTGGAACAAAAACATAAAATCAAAGTATGGAAGTACTTTCACCAGAAATAAAATATTTAAAAAATCTGAATAACTAATAAAAACTGAAACAGAAACTAATAGAAAAAATCGATTGTCCTACCACTTCCTATTGAAAAAACAATTTTCACTTTAAACCTATTAAAACTTGAAGCCTGCGCACTTTTTAACATGCTATTGAAAGACATGAGGAAATGTGAGAGAATTTTCTGACGAAAAGACCCTTCTAGTAGTGGATATCTATCAGTTTTGATTATTTCTTGATTTTTTTTCTAGTAAAACTATTGAGCAAACATGTATTCTAAGTTTAATTTGTACACTATATTGAGAACTTTTTATATCTTTGAGAAAAAGAGAAAAAAAATGTTTGCGTTTGTATCTAGTCAATATAAACTTGTCTCGCTACTATTTTTGAAAGATCATCGGGCTTTTCATTTGACACTTGTTTTTTTGCGCTTAAATACTAGTTGATAATGGCTGGTGTCCATTTACCACGGTCTCCAGACATTCTCCTCAGAAGGACTGGGTTTGCCACTGCTTACAGTCAAGGAGAGAGGTGACATTTGAGGAAACTTGTATTCAGTTGGTGAGGCAGGTGGAGTGTAAGGCCTGTAGTCCCCGCTTTGGCTGCTGACATTGCTACAGGAGGAGCTGGGTCTGGTCATCAATGGAGTGGTGGAAGGTGATGGGGATGGGTTGCTGATACGGTTGAGGGTATGGCCCAAGTGAACCATGATGGAGGAACCCAACTGAACATCAATCTTTGGAGTTGTTGCCAAAACCCTGGAGACTTCTTGAGCACAATGAGCAAATCCTGATCGGTATTTGTCATCCTGGCCCTGATTTTGCTGGGCTCGGACCATTTTGTTGTGCTGTTGTTGAAGCTTAGTCATGTGACGAACGGTCAACTCCAGGATATCAGCCTTCTCCAGACGAGCAACATTTTCCCCATCGTTTTGCAAACCAGACACTAAGATTTCTTTGAGTTCATCCAAGCACCTGTTGATGCGGGCTCGGCGTTGGCGTTCCAGCAAAGGTTTAGTAACCTATTTAAATAAAAAGAAAAAAATCATAAGTAAACTGTTCACCTTGTAGTTTGCTTTCTCCTCACACACCTCAGTATCATTAGTATCAAACAGATTAGATATAAAAATTTACCTTTCTGTACTGCATTGTCCGCGAAATAGGTTCAGCAGAAGCACTTTGCTGCTGTCCAAGAGCACGAGAGATATCCGTAAGTGGAGCCATTTTTTTCTCTTTAACTTTTTAACTTCAACGGGAGAAAATCTCAGGTATTTCCTTGTTTGTTGCAAATAAATTGCCAACTTCACAAAACTAAAACTGTTGATCGTTTTCAAATAAGCGTGAGTGTGAGTACGTCCGGTACTTGTGAACTTGTCGCTTGATTCTTGTGCTTAAGGAGAAAACTTATTTTTTTTCTGAGCACGTTGTGCACTGTATCTATTTCAAAATGTTACGAGAGAGAAGCTGAGCTGAGATGTGAACTGTTCAAGCTCTGAGGAAGATTTGATGGTTGGTGAGGTCGCACGAGCACGTTTTATGTAGTCGAGGGTTAACCGGGGTGAGCCTGCCAAAGCAGCCAAGCGTGTGTTAGACTCACGGCAACCACGATCTATCTTTCCTGTATCACATTGTATGCAAAGGAAAAGTACAAAACCACCCTCATACAAGTAGTACCAGCACTGGTTTATGGCTTCTGTGCTTGCTATATAGGGGGAGAGAAAACCAACCCTAAACCTTTTTTCCTTTAGCTTATATAAAAGTATACCGTATAATAATCATAACAAGCATACCACAACCCATTTTTACTAACTTGACTTGAGTGATGCTGGAGCATGGGAATACTGTGGGAAGCAGATGCCAGGTGTTATGCAGGAGTCCCAGATATGTGCTCTCAGAGATGAAATGAAAAATAGCTGATAGAAAAAAAGGCCCTTTTTGTGTTGTTGTTTGCCGGAGAGAACCGTGAGAACGTGGATCGTTCCCACGATCGTTATGCACATGCTTCCAAACACACGTACTTACACAAAACAACTTGAAGAGAAAAAAACATTCTTAAGAAATCTCTTCTTACATGGTTCTACATAATATACCACGGTTTATAGCTTTATAGGGATGAATTTTTTCTGTTATAGATATAAAACTTTGAATAGTAGTAGGCTGGGTACATACATACGTAAAACATTATATCCGCCTTAGTATAAAAAAATTGATATAATTTCTTCTCCTACTACTTTTCGTTCTCACAGACTCTCAGCTACTACTTCTTGTCATTTATAATGGAGCTGAATCGGTTAAAAAAAGCAAGAGAGTGAGAAGAGTGGGGAGTGGAATGCATCGCAATTGCAGACAGACATCTTATTACAAGAGAAAAAACTACTGGTTAACCAATTTACTCTATATAAGTGGCTGGTATTACACAGTTACTTAGTTTTTCTAAGTCGGGATGTCTATCAGATTTATATTGATTATAGTGAATCACGTCTTATAAGACATATAAATATGATTCTGTATGCATAACCATGTCTCATGGATCATCGTCATCAGCACCATCTCCGTCGACAACATCAACAATAAACGAACGGTAGTACAATAGTATCAAGCGTGAGCTAAAAGGGAGGCAGTTTTTATAGAGATTATATAAAACCATCTATCCATTATACTCTATTATCTCGTGGAGAAAAAAAAAGGTTTTCTTTTCTTCTTCCTCATTACCATTTAAGTTCTTTCGCCTCTCTCCGGCAAAAAAAGCAAAATAATCAAGAAACCAGATGAATTCTCACACTCTGACTTGAACTGAGTGAGACCGAGAGTGAGTCACTTGTGGACCTGCTTTATGTATTATATTACTTTGTTGATAATGATGACGACGACGACGACGATGATGATGTCGAAAGATAAGTACAATTTTACTCTCTCGTACTATTTACCACCACCGCGACCAACCAGTATAAGAATCTGTGCTGGAGCTGTCTCTCTATACCTATAAAACTTTTACAGTCTTGCTCTATTTTAAAAGATGCAATATAAAACGTAGAGACATGTAACATGCATGGTTGAATACAATAATTATGAGTGTCTTATTACAAGAGAGGACATATTACTGATGAAAGCGTTTCATTTTTATCCCACGTTTTCCACAGTTTGCTCGTTCCACAGTTACATGACATCCCCAATAAATATTAAATACTACACCAGTGTCGTCATCAAAAGGACCTGTGTGCTCAGTCAACTCGATCGCAGACGAAGTGTAATATGGCTGTAAAAGTATTAAAAGTCTAGGACCATAATATAAACATATATCATAATTGACACACACACTCCTTTTGTTTGATCTTTTTCTTTTTCTTTTACGGTCTTTTTCTTTTTACAAATGGGTAGATGGCTATGATAATGATTACAATAAAAGTTGGACAAAACACACGTTTTACTGCAGTTCGTGGTAGGAGCATAGTGGTTGGTGGCATACACTAGTCAGAGCGTGGTTAGAGAGCGAGTAGAAACACTCAGCAGTATGCTATTATTCACCCTGTTCCCCTGTTGTGCGATGGTCCGATGATGTTATTTCTTCCATGTGTTTTCCCAGGGTTTCTGTGATGGTATGCGAGAGAGGATGATGATTACCGCACGTAGAATAATGGGAGCAATCATAAACACACCCTGCACCGCATTCTTATCCGTTCGGCTACTTACCACCTTGCCGAAATTCCCACACTTTCCTTGTTATTTCATCTCGACCATCTCGCGTGGGGTGTGCTCATGGGCTACATTATGTACGCATCGTGTGAGTATTTATTATGCAATTGAGGATACGTCGCAGGAGAAGGCAAAAGCTCGAATTAAAAAAAAAGAGCAAGATTTTTTATGTTTCAATTTTAGATGTGTGCGTTCCTTTATAATTTTTTTTTTTGTTTTATTGTAGCTCGCGCAAGTGGACGGGCTTTTTTTTACTTGTTTAGGGTGATGCAGAAGATTTTTTTTTTAATTTTATAAATATGTTTATGATATCTTAATGTATCCTTGTTGGCTTTGGCTATTCTTGAATGCAAAGTTATCTTATCGTTTGGCATTATTGTGTACTTATTCGTAACACTTTTTCTACAAAAAAAATTGAAGCAATGTGTTTTGTGGCAGCAAGATACATACTTTTGTACTTCCAATGCCCATCTTTTCATTTTGGACATCACTTTTTTGTTTGCATATTTTGTCACTTTGCGTGACACATTTCGCACCAAAAAATGTGCACGTGTACTTCAGCATTAAAGTCAGAAAGGATTATTTTCCTAGTTCCATCTATCTATCATAGCAATTGTTCTCTGGACAATACTGGAAGGCCAAGGGGACTTTGCTTTCCGACCACTTACAGAACACATTTGACTGTTAGCTTCTCCATTCATATTTTCGATGCATATTTGACAAGAATAAGCGAATTTGTATTGTCCACACGATTCATCTTCTGGTCGTCGGCAGAAGTGGACTTAATCAAAGAATTTTTTTCTGTAATTTCCTGCGGGCCAATCTTGACATTTTCTTATTCTACTAATGATTCTTCACGTCAAACATCAAAACGCATCTTAAAACCTGTGGAATATTTCGTAAATGAGTGCATAGAGACTATATACGCTCAAATCTCTTGAAGTATACAAAAGAAAACGATTAAGTGTTACAGCAAGTGTTGTCTTCATTCTGCAATCTATTCTTCTTACTTACTTTCAAGTCGTTTGGGCGATGATGATGGGGTTAAACTTGAATGAGCACACATTGTATGGTTACTTCGTTTGTCATGTGCTATTGTTCCCTTGCGGCATCTTCAGAAGAAGCTCAGTAATTCGCGTTGGCGACATTTATCACGAACAAAAGTGCCTTTTCCAGGGCAGCTCTGAATTAGACTTCACCTAAACCTGTCAAACAGAATGATGGGTTGTGTGCGTTGACTGTGAGGACTCTAACTCAAAACCTATCTGTTTATCCTAATGAAACAGTATATGGGCTTAATGTTTGCATATTCTTGTAGCAGACCTGTACCATGTCTATATGA
>VICI01004637.1:0-10648 GCA_019593645.1 Akabosia matsudoensis
GATATTTTGCGATTAGGGTGGTTCTGTATTTTCTACATCGTTACTAGGTAATTCTGTCTCTGATTTTGAGTGCATTTGTTTGTTTTCTTACAATACCACCGTCTACCCGTGTGTACATATTATTTCAATCGAACACATTGCCTTAGAGTGCGCGTTAATTAGCCTTAGCACAAATAAGCGCAAATTTGCAACTCTAACACTTTTATTTTGACTGTCGCGCTCATTGCAAATAGAGATAGAAGAATCGTGATTGTTCTTCTGCTATGCGTCAGGCTGTCCATTATAATTACATCTAGTTTAAACCATTTCTAAGAGATAATCAGTACACAAATCCGTCACTATAATAATTTTGCAAACCCACGGGAAAACGCTTACTTCTCCGACTGGGAGGAAGTCGTGGTGGGTTCAAAGAATTCTTTATGGTCTTAAGCTACACGTATATTTTTGGCAAAAAATAAGCGTCGTCGCCCTAATTTCATGAGAGCATGTAATCCTCTTTTCCAGTCGTTACTTTTAATCTCAGAAAGAAATCTATAATCATGAAGGAACAAAGCGACCACTGTTACAAATGAGTGAATCCCAATTTTACAAGTAGACTGTCGAATTCCACACAAGACAGACAAGTCTAATTTTTGTTTCCAGACTTTTTATTGTTAAAATCCAATAGACTGTTTTATTCGGGCCAGACAACAAAAATGCTTTCATTGCATAATCTAGTTTTTCTTGATTGAATGCACAATACCTACGTCTAAAATATCTGATGCATATTGCAGCTGAAGTACTTTAGTTCTTCTTTCTCAGGATTTTAAAGTAACTATTTTGGGTTCACCTCAAATCCTGGAAACATGTTAGGCCACGTGTCACGCGTCCTTATAAGTTGTCCAACATGACTTTGGTTACTTCCCATGACTATTTTATTTTATTTCACTTTTCAAACCCATATTTTTACACTAAATAACTGTAACCCAACTCATAAATAAGCCACCTTATTTTACAGCATTAACACATTTCAATGGCAAAAACCTCACGCAAAAAAGTATTATGTGTACAAATCACTGCGTGTGCCTTGTTCTCAGGAGCGTGTAATAATTGAGGTGTGTAGTAATTGTACGATAACAATTTTATCCATACTTATCTATTTTTTATAAGACGCTGTGACAGAGTAACAAAATAAAATGAATGAATAGAAGACTCAACAAGTTTTTATTTTGTGCTTGAGTTCAACGATCTCGCAGACTTTTTTTGCCAGTGTACTTGGTAAGGTCATGAAGGGAGTTAGTGGATTCCAACCAAATTATATAATTTTGTTTTTACATTGTATGCATCGAAAAAGAGAACTGTCTGCCGTGTGCCTCTTGTTGTTCCACTACTGCAGTACCGTATGCAAAAAAGGAATTGTTCTTAATGGAAGTTTAGCAAGGAATATACATGTGTAGACCTGTTGCAAGACGGTTAAAGTGAATGTAAACTTGGTTAGAATAATTACACAAAAATAGTAGAGCTATTCATATAGCAGGAGTAATTGTATACCTAATATGCATACTCTTTTAACGGTTTTGTGTGCATTGAGAGTATAAAAAACGTCAACGAAATCTGTGCTCGTCATCAATAAAGCTTTTATAATTTCATAGACAATATCACTATCTCTCTGAGCTACAGCAAGATATGTATAAGGTCTAAACCTTATCAGTAGAAGTATATCAATTGCAGTTGAATAGCAAAACGGTTCAGAATGCCGTTAGTCGTTTGAAAGGTCAATGGCTGCGCAGTGATGACAAACTGCCAAAACTCCAATCATTTATACCTTCTAGTTGGAGAACAGTTGCAGTTTGGAATTTTTTTTGATGGTGAAGGGTTTTGACGAATGTAAAATACTAATGCATGCTGCCATTCATTTTTTCAACGATTTTGGCATATAGAGGTATTTTTTGCATATTAAATATCGAAAGGATTAAACGGATATTGAAGTGGCAACTGAGAATTTACTGTTTATTTGGCATAAGCGTCTACAATGCGACAAATGTTCCTTTTATATAAGCTTCCTTTTCATGTACACTTTACCCGTCTATATTGCCCAATTATCTTTGAAAGAATCACTGATATTGATTGGTTGTTTTTACATCATATGCTTTTGCAGACAAATTGGTTGAACACCACAACAATTAAAACATCCTTTTTGACACTAGTGGTCTGTTTTAATTTTATGTGTCTTTAAAAAATTTATTCTATGTTTGTATACTTATTTATCCCGTCGTTAAATAAATAAAGCTTCCGTCAATGATCTTGATTGTTTTCAGTGATTGTGCTAGACAAAATTCCTAACAGTTTGTCATTCACTAATCATCATGATTGACGAGGGTGAATGATCTATGTGTCAGTGGTGACACAACACAAATATTTAACTTTTAACTGAAAAGTTTTGTGTATAATTTTTCCAGGCAAATCTATTCTCACACTAGATTCTGCATCATAATAATTACGATTATAGCTTAAGCATATCATTTCAGTTTGAAAAAATAAATGGTCAAACTTTTGTCGTCAGTTTTAAACCTGAGAGCAAATGTTCAAAACGCCTTTTTTGTTTGCAAATTTTGAAGTCAATACTTTATGAAATGTGATCTTCTGTTAAGCAATTTCTCTACAGCTACTGTGACAAAATGATTTTGGGTGTTACGCAATGAACCAGGCTACTTCTGGCTCTTATTTACATACCAGTAATGTTACCCGTTGTAGAAGCCATTAGCAAAAAAAAAATATATGTGCTTTTTCTACTGCGTCTAGTTCTTGCCTTCCTGTCATATAAAACCTCAAAACGGCTAAATTTCTTTTGAAAATCCTACAGGACCATATTTTCAGCGGTGTCCAGTAATTTTCCAATCATTCATGTTATAATTTTGTACTGTGCCTGTAATCCTAACCTAGAACCATGATTCAAGTAAGATCGGTGAAATAAAGACACCATCTGAAAAAAATCGAATAATACGTTCAGAGAACGTGTCTCAATAAAAAAATCAGATGTCTAAGTTCACTAATCACACCTATATCATAATCCCAGGATCACAGGCATTCCAGTACCATGTTAGACACATTTCTTTACCCGGCGGATTGTAATAGATATGCATAAGCCGTTGATGTTAGCAGCTTTTAACGCACAATGCATGGTGGTATTGAATGTCGAACGCCGCTCAGTAAAAAAACCTCAAATTTGGCTTTTGCCTTTAATATTTAAAATAATTCTTAAGGACGGGGTTGCAATCAAATTTTTTTAAAAAAGTTGTAACTGTCGTTTGTGTCGTTGAACGCTCGTTACATTGACCACTGCATCGTATCCCTTGGCTTGGTTCGTTGATCTTGACTTACGCAATATTCCAATCATCGTCAGCCCGTCATTCGTGCAGATTTTTTTGTTCATCTGCAGCCCTTCGTCCCCAACGTTAGTGCAGTACACATCTTTTCAATATTCAAAATTGCAAGGGAGCGGATAAGCAAGCTCTTTGTAAAATGAACTTTATCTTTTGGTGATTGCCATGGTAGGAGGAATTAGGTAGATGTTTATTACCCATGTTTTTGTGACCACCACAAACAAACAAAAACCTTAAACAACAATGCGCGATAGGATGAACAAAACTACTACTCCTATTGCGACAATCCTCCCTGACCGGTCAACGCTCGTCGTGATCATGATGCAGTGGATAGATGACGATGTGGAATTGCATCAACAAAAGGACAGTATACAATAACGACTTATCGTAACTGGCGTTTATCAAGTCCTCTTCTGCATGCCTTAAGGTTGCACCTCCATTGCAATTCAATGTATAAAATAGCAAAACTTGATAGTTTTTTTTTCATCCTTCATGTTTTGCGCGTTTTATTGCCTCATTCCCTGCCATCGTCGTTCGTAATCATAATACACTATTAGTGGAGAGAACCCTTAAGGGCCTACTCTTTTTTATTTAATAACATTAGCAACCACTTTTTTGTTCTTTATGTATGATAGGCAGAAAAAAAGCTCATCTCGTTTCTGCAGAAGTTAAGTCAGCATAATGATTCTTTCTGACAGTATAGCTGTCTATTATGCAACATCAACCGAACGAGTTTTTTTTCTATGAAAAACTGCATGAATGATAGAGAAGGCCTACGTAAGTAGCTTGTGGCATAAGTGATTGCAAATTTAGTTTTGGAAATGTTTTAAAACATTATGAAAGCAAGTAAGATTACCCTCCATCGGGTAAAAATAGTTTTTTCAAGGTAATTGTCATGAGATAAGGAACCCTTGTATATTTTTTAACTTGAAGGGCTTCGAAATGATATGGAAAGAATGAGGGGCTCTTTTAAGGATAAAAAGTGAAAGAGTGGCGTTACATGATGTGTGTTGGATAGACCAGGCAAAGCCTATATTCGTGAAACTTTGTTATTTCTGAAGAGGTATATTTAAACATGCAAAAATAATTTTGTGCTCTTCTGGATTACAAAATTTTAAGGATAGTAATGACCGAGAGACAAAGCTGCAGTAAAGTGCAAAGAGATTGTCTTCAACACTACTATTAAGCGTCCATCTTTTGCTGGGGCATTGACCGTCAGAAATGATCCCTTCGAATGTCGTAACACAAAGTTCATTCCTTAGTACTCTTAATTTTTTGGCTTTGTTGGATGCCTAAAGAAGAGCCCTATCGTTGGACTTCGTTAATATGGCGTTCATGCTAAAAAAAGTCGCAATGAAGTTGATATGCGTAATGATATACCTCGCCAACATGGCCGATATTACAATCAACTATCTATAACAATTCTAGGTGTTGTCAAAATACACTAGTTAGGAACATATTCATGTGCTGAAGTCATAATCAAATATGCCACAGTTAGCTACTTTAAAATTTAAGCTTAAAATTTACGTAATGCACAAAAAAGTGTCGTTCTGTATCGATTGTCTTTGCACTTAATCTTAATGGGATTCAAACGGAGACTCACAAGGCAGATCAAATTTGATCATAATGCATAAAAAATGCGAAAAACCATTGATTATCAAAATATTTAGGAAACTGAAAAGGATTTGCCATGACAAAATGAATAGGTAATTGTTTATGAAAAAAGGAATCAGTAGAATCAAGCTTGTAGAATTAACTGGTAACTCTTTTCCCATTTCGCTATTTTTCACCTAACCTTTCAGGTAGATTTGATTTCTCCTCACCGACACAGTCATCCTGTAAAAAACGATATCGCTGCTCGACAGGTTGTTTTATATCAAGAGCATATCGGCCTCAATAATAGGTGAAATGATTGCAGATTTTGAGTAAAAAACTATCTTAAATATATCGTTAAGATCTTACATCCTACGGTTAAGATGGGCTACAAACGGAATGTATAAAGCAGTGCATTCCGTTCATAGCCCGTACATTTTACAAACAGTCACAATTTTCTTCCAGTTTCTTTAGATTATAAAAAGATTTAAGTGATTTAAGAAGAAAGTATATTTGATGATAATGTGTAGTTCTTTCCTAATTCCACAAAAATAATGTTCCTCCTGACTAAATAATAAAAGTTAATCACAATCACAAATACAAAATGAAAAAATTAACGAAAATCTTATGCAATACTATGTAAATCTAAGTTCAACATCTAAACGTCGATTACGTTTAAAAACCGCTATCTTGTGCCACACTTGACTTAGAAAATTCATGTAAAAATCGTTTAAAGAAACTATGACAAATTTTTATATCGCAAGGCTATACTTTATAACGTTACAATAGAAAAATGGCCTGCCACCTATACACGAATCGGATTTCATGATCAGCCCTAATTGATGTAAATCTCCGATTAACCTAACAATAAATGTAGTACTAGTTCAGTAGCTTGGCTTATATTAAATTTATCTGTATTGCTGGTTTCATATTCAGGAATTGTGCACGTTGTTCATGATGATGAGACTATGAGTCAATAGGTCTATGTGAACATCGGTGTTCCTATTCCTGATTAAAGTTGACTCATACAAATAAAATACGCCACGCAACTATAATAATTGGAGTTTATGTGTGTGTGAGTGTGCTTGATAGTGAAATTTTTTTACGAATAGGTAATACATGCATTGTTACAGTTTCAGCCTAACGCAATGTCAGTAACGCACATGTTATCAAAATGAGAATGTGCCATAGGTTCCCTGTTTTGCAAAAAAAAAAAAAACATCTCTGATGCAACTCATGAGTGTATTGTTATCTTGGGGATGTTGCTGAGTGATTTGCTATTGCTGTCGTGTGGCATTACAAAGCCTAGTTGTGTGGAGGGAGTGATGATGATCATGATTAGGAGTTGGTCTTGTGCAATTCCATTTTATTTCTTGCTAAAAAATGACGATATGAGGTAAAGTATATAATGCGTAATTCAAGTTGCATAGTTTTCAAAAAATATGTGAATGATTGTGGCACTGTTATGCATATACATGATACATCCTTATGCATGCTAGATTTGCAATCAGATCAGTGTGGTTTGTGGATGGGAACACGTTGACGAGGACGAATGATGATATGAACAAAAAAAAGTATTATGGCTAGAGAAGAGGTATTGTCATTAAAAATGATTATATGAGAGTGTGTGCAACAATGTTGGGTGCGTGGGTATCTCTGCGAGCGGAGTCAATTGCTGACTGTGTCAAAATATATTGTAACGATGTATTGCCAATTTCAGCTGATTTTCGTATGAGGAGCGATAAATTTTGTGAACGCTGATGGTTTTTTTTGTTGAATGGAAAGGTTGTTTTGTTTACAAAACCTGGATATAAGGATGCTAGTTCAGAAAAACCTAGTTTCCAAAAAATAGCTTTAGAAGGACGGATCGCTGGAAAAAGAGTTGCCAAGTTTTGTCCACAAATAATGTCGCGTTTTATCGACAGTATAATTTCTTTTATACATTTTCCCACAAATACCCGCAAACAGGTACCAATATTTTTGCTTGTGTACCGATGGCATGAATGAGCCATTTTCCTTTGGGTTCCATGACAAGTCAAATGCAATTGAGTCCAAAAGCGTTGCAAATATATATTTTGTCGCTTGTTCTTCTTCCGAATATAATGCCCGCACAAAAGTTTTGAAAAAATCCTGCAACTTTTTTTATACTTCAGTTACTAGACAAAAAAATGCACAAGTAATTATACCATTTTTTATACATTCATGCATCTGTTGAGAATACATGAAAAAAAACCTCCGCCTTGTAGAATACACGTTCACATGCTTTTTACAACTTGGCTGCAACACACTCTTCCTTTGATAAAAACTTGGTAGAGAAGCTCTGGCTCAACATGAAGTAAAATTACTCTGCACAGCACTGATCTCGACACACATGCCAGCTTTGCGTACGTACTACGTACAGAGAACGCCGCGTTTTGTGTGTGCGATAATGCTAGTTGCATTGCTTCTGAAGACTACTCCCAACCTCATGCAGCTCTCAGTTGTGTTTCACCGATCCGGCTGGAAGCACGTTGCTGTTGAATCTGTGTCTGGTTTTTTTTTTTCATTGAGAAAATACGTATGCAATTCAAAAAACCACAGTTCTTGAGTTGAGTTTCAAATACCCCAAGAATTACTGAAAAACCATTGTGAACTTAAACTTGACTCGTTTTGAATGTGTTCTTCGTGTGTAAAACTGGTTGACACAATAGCTAAAACCGATCTATGGATAGGTTCAATTGCAAGGTTTTGACGTTTTTTGTGAGGCATCTTGGAATGAGATTACTTGTGGAAAAACGAGAGTTGAATTTGATATATTCATTAAAAAACCATTGTTATAGGTGACAATTAGGTTGGATTAGATTGGGCCTCCTACAGTGTTTACAGGTGGAACGCAGCGAGAAACCATAAGCTAATTAATTATATTAATTAGTTATATTTATATTTTAAAATTGAATTAAAACGTGGTTGGTTCTGTTGTCGAATTTATTCAAACGAAATTCAGGTGAAAAATATGTGAAAACGTGGTCCATATTTTTTGTATTCTCTCTTCTGAAAAGGAATACAACGAAAAAAAATTTTTTCACGTGTTGATGTGTTTTTGTTCCCTGGAACATCACTTAAATTTGTAGCGAAGGTGAAAGTAAAAAAACTTTCTTTTGTTGTGACGGGTGAAAAAACACATACCGTACATACATTTACACGGTGAGCTATGCATGTGTCAAGTGTTTCAAAGGCAGTGGGCATTTAGAGTATTCGATGATGTGGTGGTGTATGAAAAACGAAAAAAACATGTTTATTTCTGTCAAACACGTTACCTTCCACGATTCAGCATTACCAGTAATTCAAGTCTCAAATGACTGGTTTACCAACAGTATTAAATGTGCTCTTAAGTAAAAGTTTGTCGGGATCTCAGATTTAAAACAAATTTAAAATACATTTCATATGTATTTTGCCGTTCGCAATAATTAACTGGAAAGTAGAATTGTTGAATAGGAAACTGTTTCAAATATAAAATTTAACTGAGCAAGTAGATAAGTGCCCAACAATGGGAGTGTCAAGCGAGGAGTGCACAACAGGTCCTAACATTGCTGGCCATGCTAGTGTGGAGGTGATGGAGCAAGCTATAAATTTTTCGGTAGATTCTCACAAAGAAAGTGTGATAAGTACAACAACTCTTCTTGGAGGTGATCACAAAATGGAGATTAGCTCGGGACAAAGTGAAAGCGTGAGAGTCCCGAGGAGTCGTAGTCCTCAAGGACTCCTGGCACTGAATTTGAAAACTGTGTCTGTCTCGGAGTGCCGCTCCCGAAGCCTCTCGCCCAGTCCATACCTAGACCAGACAGTGTCTCAGCATTCCCCTAATGCCTATTCGAATAGTAGTAATAATAGTATTTCATCCAGTCGACTGACGAAGTCCCCATCTGCGCCGTCTTCTCCTTCTTCATCTTCCATTTCATCGTCCTCCAACACAAATCCGTCTTCTTCTTGTGTAGTCAGTGGGGATGCGGATCAGAGTGACTCTCCCACAAACTTGAGCACTTCTGGCTCAGGTAGGGAAACTGTGATGAAGTCCCCTCCAGTTCCAATCCATCCAAAGCGTCGTCATTTGAATAATCTTGCCCATCACTACCACCACATGTCAGGGCAGAGTCGGAGGATGATGACTCCAAACGACGACTATGTTCAGGATGATGAGCCCCTCCATTTGAGTCACAACGACATTCATGACGAAGACGGTATTGACAACCCGTCCTCGGAGTCTGAAGAACCGGATGTCGCTCTGGACTTGAGTTGTCACTCGAAACGAGCCAGTAAACAATCCCACTATGAGCACAACAATAACGTTGTCAGAGACTTGTCGGCTTACTCCCGCCGTCATCATCAGCTCTCTATAAGCTCCTCCAAGTCGTCCTCCTCGTGCGACTCCATTTCTCCGGTAGCCATGCTCGCTGCAGCAAGGTCAGCTGCAGTTGCAGGCATTCCACCATACATTTTCGACCACCGTGACAGTTACGAAAGGGACTCTAGTAGTCCTCAAGACTCAGATGATTCCGATGGCCAACCAATGGACTTGGGAATTAATCCTAAAGCGTACAAAAAGTCTCTTATGAAGAGATACCGTAAGTTATTCAAGACCACTTTTGCATACTTTTTCCTTCCGTATATCCCCCTCCCCCAGGGAGCAAGCTAAAGTCCAGTCAATGCAATGTACATTGCTGCATACCAGTGTAAATCTTGTGTAAAAATATACATCAAAACGACCTTCCGACGTACGGAAGCTGTTCATTTTTCATTCCCATTTTAAAAAACGTGATTTTACCATTTCATTTCCTCCGTATGCCAAAAACTCACGCTAATTGGTTTAGTTCATGCAACAAAATCTATAATTACAGTTTTATCCTGATTACTCCATGCATTCTAGTGTCGTCTGTCAACAGCTTTTTCGCTCAATATGATCACCAGTTGATTTCAACGAGATTTCCTCGTAGTTTTTTATCTTTATTTTGTATCATCACGAACATAAATACATATACCTACATCGCCTCCCTTATCAAATATATATGTACAGTCGCATCTCAGTATTGTTGCGACACTCTCTTAAATACCGATCATCACGTTTTTCCTTATGCAAACTTTTATTTTCACTGTCGCATGAGCGCTCTTAAAGTGTATGTCTATTTGTGAAGAACTTTATGTTTCGTCATTGCATTGGTTATTTCAGAAAAATAATAAAACGGATGCATAGTAATGTTTGAGTATTTAGCAAAAAAAAAGTCCGCAGTTTTGTGCTCTGTGTGCAGACTAAACAGAGAGGAGGATGGTTTTTTTAAATGATGACAGGAAAAGGAAATAGGGTGTGACTTTAAATATTTTTTCCCTTTCGACGGTGCAGATTGAAAGGAAAAATTATTTGTAAATGGTTCTCATCGCTTAAACACAATTTAAAAACCTTACTCGCTACCACAAGTGTACATGACTTGTAGCGATTGAAAAATATTATATTTTTTATTGTGTTTTAAAGCTAAAAACATTCGTAGAAGGAGTTTGGTTGGAGATCATTCATGCGAGGACAATCAAATTGGAAAATTCTGAAAGAAACAGCAATTTTTTTAACATCCAATATGATTTTTCTTGTGCGTTGTTGCAAGTAAAATCAGATTCCCTTTCAGCATGACCTAGAAATGAATCTGCTTTTTTTGGCTTCGTTTCTA
>VICI01004638.1:0-10648 GCA_019593645.1 Akabosia matsudoensis
GGGAAATAAAACAACTTGTGCTAAACACTCGTAGACCTTCCTCCTTACTCTACTACAAGATAACGATGATGAATAGTTGAAGTATTCCCGTGTCTGTTGAAATTTCAAAAAGCCTCTTCAAACTCTGGCTTGTCATATCCTGAAGATAATTCTTATTGTCAAGCGCCGTAATCAACACATACAATTCTATTAAAACATGAATGCATGTTCTATGTTCAATCAATAAAAACTCAAATTAATTTATATGTATATTTATATTAATGTATTTAATTTATAAAATAAAATTTAGTTGATAGTAGATAAATTGATTTTTTTTAAATAAAAAGAATAATGATTTATTCAAACAGTTTGACTTGTAATATAGTAACTGATAAGCTTTTCATTTCGCTATTCATTTACAGGAAAAAAACGCGACTAATTTCTTCCACATTTTAGTCAATGAAAGTTTAGTAAACATTTCCTTCGTACCAGTTAACATATCCTGCGTTTTTCTAGTAATGACGAACTGTGTGAACGTTTTTTATGGCTTAGATTCGGTATAATTCTTAGCTTGTTCCTTAATTGCCATAAATGGACCAATCCAAGATTTTAAGTATTCTGCAAAATGTGTGCCTTAGAGCCAATATGAGTTCAAGTTGTCGTTTGGGCTGAACGCCCGTCCGCAAACGAGACGTGGAAACTGTTCAACACCAATATGAACCAGCTCGTGACTCTCCAGATGTATCCATCATTTATGTCAAGACGCGGCACGAACCTAACAAACCTACCAAATTTATGCCGTGAAAGCCTACCAAGTTATTGCCAAGTTTGTTAATTTCGTCAGCATTTTATTTTTTGCTTTGTTAGCGAAACTAACCACAATCATGAAAGAATAAAAAATTCCATGAGAAAAATTTTCACCACAAATTAAATTAATATTTGAGTAATACATGAAGAATTAAGAATGTCTCATCATGAAGTAACAGGGCAAAGAATAAAATATTCAACGGCGTCGCAGTCCTGCAAGCAAATACATTATGTTGAAAAAACATGTACAGTCAAATCTGTCTATAAAAGGCATCCAAGGGCGACAAAGAAAGTGCCTTTACTAGAGCATGTCTCTTATAGAGTTGGGAAAATACATGGGGTAAATACAGATTGGGCGACAGAGATGATGCCTTTATTAGACAAGTTCTTTTATAGGACTGCCTTTAATATACAGGTTTGACTGTACCACTTTAAAGCCATACGTCTCCTTTTCTTTTCGTTTATTCGCCGGTCTTTGGTTCCAAATTATGATGACCTGGGTTCATGCTTAGCCTAAAATGCATCTTGATCATAAGTCAATTCCCTGGGCTGACTATTCCATTGCAATACACAGGTTTAACATATTAATTCATGCTTAAAGATTTGCACGTTGAAGTCAGACTTGTCCAGAATATTTATTGGGATAGCATGGTGAGATTACCGTAAAATTTCTAAAAATCGCCAGGGTCAAGAGGAAAAATTTGATATTTCACCGGGTCTTCAAGGAACGCCGGGTATAATGCAGGGATGGAGCCCAGAATATGGATACCGTAAAACTTCTAAAGAACACCGGGGTCTCTTAACATCGCTGGGATCACAAAAAACCCAGCTATTTTAAAAATTGTAACCGGATTCAGGGAAAAAGAAAGGAACGCAGGCAGTCTAAATCACCACTCAACTTGGATGTACCGTAAATCCTCTAAAGATAGCCGGGGTTGAGATGAAAAACTTGAAATGGAAATTTTTCCCGATGGGGTGGGGAGTCACGTTTAAAATTTTTGCCGGGGGCGTTCTATAGAAGTTTTACGGTAACTATAACCATCTAGTAACAAAAGGTAGGAAATGTAAATGAGCTTGCATATTTACAGGGCATGTAATAAAATACTCGACGGCATGACAGTCCTACAAAGTATGAAATACATTTTCATTTCTAAAATAGTCTTCCTTCGTTTACAAAAATGCATCAGTTTCAAGCCGTGTGTATCGCTTTTTCTTAACGGTTTGCTTCCAAAATTATAACGACGCGTGTTTTACGCTTAGCCTTAAATACATTTTTGAAACACAAGCCGACTCCCTGGACTGACTACTTCACGGCAATACAAAAAAAAATAGTTTTTTCGTCATTAAAACAAGCCTGATTTCTGTTTCACCAACGCGGATTCTCTTCTTAAGAGGACAAAAAAATGTGCATAATTTGCATTTGAGTCTGATACAGATGAGATAAGCTTTCTTCTGATCTGGAGTCGACGGCGGCGAGTCGCTGTTTTGGTTATTGTTAACATGCAGAGGTGGCTGTTTTTCTTGGGAGAAAAAGTACGAGGGAAAGAAAATAGCTGGCTGTAGTTTAATTTTTTTGGGGGGCGGAGAAGGTTCATTACTCTCAAGGTGAAATCAATTAAAGAAGCAAAGTCACTAGAAAAATGTCTCTTTTTTCTGTGTAAGATTGGGCGAGACGACGAATTCTTTTAGGCATGACATGGTTGTCACTTGAGGAATATTGATTCAGTCGGGATTTGAAGGAGGAGGAGGAAGGAGGTGGTCGTCTACTCATCATCATCAAGAGGATGGAGGTGGTCACGTCGAGGATAAATGGAGTTTGGGAATTCAGGCAGATTAATGGTAAGTTTTTACTTATATATTTATTTTTCAAGTGTTTATTTAAAATGTGACCTCTCAGAACAAAAAAAAAAAACCAAAATATTTCAAGGATTAAATCTGTTTTTTTTGTTTAATATTTTTTTTAGTAAATCTACCGGATTTTTGTTTTGAAAAACTTTAACCTGGAAGCTTTCCAGCATGAAGGGAATAACGCGGGAACTTGGTAATCGTCGAATCAGTGTGGGCGGCGGCAACAATTAGCGGAGAAAATGTTGCACCCAGTATTCTTCCAGTTTGTCAATGACTGTCGCCGGATTGGGATCCGGGTGAGGCTCGGCCTGATACTAATGGTTGTTTCTGAATCCGACATACTTAACTCGTACGGGTAACTCGACAAAATGCTTATTTACACGCAAATATGCTCATATTTAATTAGTTTTGTTTTAACTTTTTTTATATATAGTAAATCTACCTCAATTTTGGAAAACCTTGTCCGTGTCGTACATGTCAATGGCTGGCTTTAGAGGAGGACTCGACGCGCCACAATTTAGGTGGTTCCTGCCTGTTGAGTAAAAAAACAATTTTCAAATACATTTCATTCATAATTAATTGTCTTTCTTATATTTTGCATAAATTAATTTGTTTTTTCCCCCGAATTTTCAGTTTTTCTTTATCCGTAAAGTATCAGCTTTTCAGCCCAGACGCTTACTCATCCTCCTGAGCAAAAAAATAAAATAAAATAAAATAAACAAAAATAAAGTCTTGAAGATTAATGGTGAGTAAATTATTAAATTACTTAATTATTAAGATTTATAACGACAAGCTACCGAAATGTTTTAAAGAATTGTTTTCTTTTCTTTCTTTTTTTAGTAAATCTACGAGGATCATGTTTTTTTTCTCAGTGGCCGATATTTTGGAGGTTTCCTTCCGACACTCAATTTCTCAGTCTCCAGAAGAAAGCGAATCGACTGAGGAGCAGCCTTATCTCAATTTACCCCGCCGGAAAACCCGTCTACTGGAGGAGCATGTACTGCCCGAATGGCGTACCTGTTCCAGTCAAAGTTCAAACTACTCTGGAGCTAGCAACCACTTCCTCACGGGGCCGACCTCCGCATATCTCCATCTCTAGCGATGTAGCTAGGAATAGTAATGATCCCTCCATATTATCCCTCCAAGAAGGTATGTAACAAAAAAAAAAAAAATTTTTTCAAATTTGAACGGAATTTCATGCGTTTTTTTTTTGGCTTTTCATTTTGTAGGTCTCGAGCGTTTGGACGAGTTTTTCTTATTTCTATGCATTGCTGTCTGTAGTTTTTGGAGGCAGGCTTGAGACGACTGTATGATTCGTCGGAATATGGAAACATGGCAAGTTAGTAGAGTTTTTTTCTTCATGTGAAACGTAAGAATTTCAAAATTTTTGTGTGCAGCTGCAATAATTTTTTAACTTCAGTTCAAATTTGAAGTGTTTGTTTATTTTTGTATGCCTTTTTTCCAGTTTAATCCCGGGGTGAGGAGGGTAAGCTAGAATCGCTGCCATTTCGTTTTCGAGGAGGTTCCTGGTTCGCGGATTTCTAACACGATAACGGCCACCGGCCTACGTCGGATCGCGTTATTCAATAAAGAAAAAATGTATTTGTTTTATTGAATATTTTGTTAAAACAGTTTTATGATGAGCTATAAAATCAATTAAAATGTCATCCAAACAAGAAATTACTTGCAAATGTATCGTGTTTTTGCTTCCATTTTTCTTAATTATTGGTCCATCACCCCGATCAAGCTCAACCCGCCTCGGTTTAAATTCCGTTTTTGCCGTTAAAGAAAATCTTTCAGACTTGTCCTCTGCCCAGCTTATCCACTGGGGCAATGTGACTCTGTTCTAGAAACTGACCAAGCTCCAAACCGCCGCCCCAGTATTCTCCGACAGTGAACGCTTTGACCAGTCCCGCTTCGACGTGATGTTACATCCATTTCTTAGTTAACTATCCTCCAAAGTTTAAACTTCCGGGTGTTTACAGTGTCGCTGGAACGGGATAAATCTCTTCAAAATAAATTGATGGATTTTCTGGAGAAACAGAAAAGGTGTGACTAGTCTCAAGAAAAGCTTCAATATTCACGATATTCCACGCCTGGAGTCAACTCCGCACCGTCTTGTCCGACATTTCTTTCCTTTTTTCATAGAAAAACAAAATTTTCTGCGAGATAATAATTAAAATGCAAGGATCTTCCATCAGGGGCATACTGCGAATTCTTGTCGTTTTGACGTTTTATATGCGTACCCAAGCCGGAAATGAACGTGCCTCAGAGTCTAACCGTTTTCTTCGTATACAACACACCATATTTTACTCAACAGCCGGTCATTTTATTGACAGACGTGCCCTTACAAAGTGTACCAGAAGTAACCAACGCAACTAATTACAAGTCTAAACTATAAAAAACTGGTATTTACAAAGGTTTTTGTCAACGTCACGTTTATATCTCACATTATTTCTCGTGCACGTCATGTTTCTAACTAACATTTATGTTTTGTTATAATACAAATGTCACTTTTTTCATGAAGTGCTCCATTGCGCCAAGTGTCAAATTTCAAATTATGATTGGCATCAGTCTTCCACACGTCTAATCCCTGTATTCCTCGGGAATCGACTTTTCTGGCATCACGTCTCGAAGGGCAGCCAGCCACGTTGGCTTGTCAGTATTGAAAATTTTCAGTTTCGCAGATGTTCTCGGGGAGAGGAGGGGGCGGACTATGTTCATCACGTAAGGAAAGAACCAGGGCGCTATCGAAATTCAATCCAAGAATCATTTCAGTTAAATTTCAAAGCCAAATTTACTAACAAGTAATTACTGGGAGGTGTTACTATATTTGTAGTATGCATGATCCACTTACTATTGATGACAAACATTGTTTTGATTGTTTCCGGGTAGTATTGCTCCAGATCCCGAAACGTTGCGAACATGAGCTGCATAGCTACACCCAATTTAGAAAATAATTAGATGTTTTCTGGTTTCACATGAATATTACCATATTGCATAGTAAAGCATTATCTCACAACGCATTGACTTACAAAACGCATTATGTGTAAAAGGCATTTACCAATTTTAGCCTTATGTACATAACGTATGGGTCATAGCTGCACAACTAGCAATATTGAAAACGTATTAGATTAGAATTTAACTTGCAAAATCTTTTAACGATCGTTAAAACATTCAGGCTAAAGTACGGCATTTGGTCTAATAAGTTTTCGAGAATGCTAATTAATTACCTACCTGTGCCTGACGTATGTAAATAATAGATAAAGTCGGTGAATACCTCATGCTTGTAATGCGTTTTGCATATCAATGCGTTGTCAAATAATGCCTTATCAAGTACAACTGAAAACGAACGACAAGATTGGCGGCTTACATTCTAAATGTAAAACTTGGGAATAGCTCAATTGCTCGATTCCAAAAATAATTACGGATTGGTGCTGGCCGAGTTTCCGCGTGTTAGTAATTGATATACTCAAGAATGTGGTATCTCATGTTGTTGATGTCGTCTCTGTAGCCTTGTTCAAAGAGATGGCGGACAGGACATCTTCCAATCGGCACCCAATACACTATGCCGAAATAAATTTAAAATATTTAATTTAAATAAAATTAATCCAATACATTTTTTACTTAAAGGAAGTATTTTTTTAATTTGTCCAACCTGGACGCCCTTCGTTGTCCCGACCCATGTGTTTGAACTGCAAGTCTTCCTGGATGATTTCATGTTGGGGACGCCAGTGAATATACGAATCAATTTTACATTCGTCCCTCCATTTCAGAGCCTGCGGGAAGCGAGAAGGATTTTATTTTATAGTAAAGAAAATGTGTCTGAGAAAGTTATAATATGCCTATCGTTTATTATGCATGCATAGATGTGCAGTCAGTGTGTGCCTATTTTTTATGTTCGGCGTTCCATCAATAATAATAGTCAGTCATTTAAAATTTGATGCCGGCCTGTCGAGAGCTATCAGCCTACTATTTTTTCGAACCCGAAAATTATGAAATTTGCAAAGCGGCCTAATTTTATTTGGTTTTAGTTATTTTTCTTTTAGCTAGTTGATCCGGCCTTGAATAATAATTTATGCTACGACGAGCTTTAAAAAATAGGTGAGCTCTGACTGCATAGAAACGATAGGAACATTATTACTTTCTCAGTCAAATATTTTCATGCGATGTACGAATTTATAGGGATTTTTTTAAAGGGTTTTCAAGTTCCAGAAAAGTACCTTTCGCAACTGAGCCTCTGCTTTCTCAGGTGTTTCCCGAGCTACAGTCAAGAATAAATGCCGTAAATTAATTAAAATTCAAGTATTTTTTAAAAGGAATTTTAAGCATGGAATAAATTAAATTTTAAGCATAGCGTTTAAATCATACCTCGTAGAAACCTTAGCAGAACAATATCGGTAATGTCATCTTGGTTGAGGTCAGGGACCATAGCACGAAACTAGTTTGAAATTTTTTTGCAAATGAATTTTTATTTTCAAAATTGCACAAAGTAAACTATTTTATAACATAAAATATTAAAATATACCTTCTGAACTGCCATACATTCTTCTGGTGTGTCAATTTGAAGCATTTTGGACAGCAACACTAAACTAAATTCCCAAAATAATCACGAAACAAAAAAACCGTTTGTAAGACCCAGACGCCAGTCAAAACAATTTGTGAGCCGGACTATTCTGCAACAAAGCGTAAAATAAATTTACCTTAAAAATGCAAGTATTTTTGGGTTATTTCAGAAGAGAATCGGAACTATCTATGTACTTTGCGGCTCAAAAGTTAAACAAGAATTGAAGAAATCACGCAGTAATTTGAAGCCGATAATATTTTCCTCTAAATCAAGTAAAACATTTTTTTCTCTCAGATTTGTGACGGGCTTCAGAATATGAGACTGTTTTTTAAAGAGGATTTGTGTGTGACGCAAGGATGTGGGAATTGGGAATATCCTCCGTCAGACGAAACAGTTCTCATCAAACTTGTAATTAGTTTCGCAATGCGGGTAATGAGATAAATCTTAAAATCAAGCGTAAGCAAGTTTTCGTCCGCAATAAAACAAAAAAATCCTGTGCGGTTTTGGAGAATAAATAGAAATACCTTCCTGTAAAGAAATCTATTGCGTCTAGCTCTATCAGCAAGAATTTGAACTGATTATCTTTACGGGTAGATGACTTTGGAGGATATTTTGTACCTAGACCTAGATACGTTTCTCTTCTTAAGTTACATAATAAGGAATTCATGTAATTAACTTGCTCCACTGGAAGTTTTGTATATTTCATTTACGGTTTGCTTGTGATTTCCAAGAATAGTACCATGAGTTACGCCGAGCAAAATGGACGCAAGAATTCATATGAAATTTCAATTTGCGGCATGCAATTCAAAATATTCCATTTTTTTCGCGGCTGGAATAGAAGTACGTTTATAAAATATTATTATTATGAGGCTAATAATTTGCTTCAAACCCTGACGCAATAAAATATTATTCGAATTCAAACCAAATTTATTGCCCTTTTAAGGATCGAGTTGTGCTAGATTTCGTTTGTAATGACTCGTAACCGCACAATTAATGACTGTTACTGATTTACAGACATAATCAGGTCATGTGTATACTGTACATCCAAAATGCCCTGTCCGATTCTCCCATTTAAAATGTACTGTCCCCGGCTTTATAACTTCAAACCCATGATGTGAGTCCAATAGAAGGACTAAACACCATCTGAACTTTATTTTTCTGAAAATATATTTTTTGTTTTGTCTTTTTTTCCTTTTTTGTATTGTTTGTGAAATGAAAAAAGGAAAAACACACACACGCACACAAAAAAATGAATAGAACAATTACAAATTATTTATTTCAAAAAATATTTCAGGTGGTGCCTTCACCAATCGGACTGACATTATGGGTTTAAAGTTATAATTCCCGTAACAGTACAATGGTTCAGGACATTATCACTTGGATGGTGCACGTCTAAGTCTCTCACATTTAACACAGGGCTATATTTTAACACGTCAACTATTTATTTAAAGAACTTATAATAATTCAAAATGCCGCACCAAAATCAAAACTCTTGGTTAAGTTTCTTTTTAAAAATTCAATGTCTATTTTAAGCATATTCAAACAATCGGTCAACTTGCCCACCTGTTAAAACTGTTAAATGCCGCAACCAAGAGTTAAAATAAATTCCGGGAAGTTCATAAAAGTTCCGGTATTTTTCAAGCCTTTTGAACTTGACCCACTTTGTCACTTGCACAACATCCACGCCAGCAATTGTTTTTCTCACATCACAAAAAAAATGTTTTATTTTTTATTTTTAGCCCACTCTGTCGCGTGCCAGTGGCTAGTTTTTACTATTTTTTAAATTCCCAACTCTAATCGCACCTAGAACAACTTGACTACTGAGTCATAGCCTGTTTCTAGCATCCCAATAATAAATCTGCGAATTTGTCCATCTAGCAAATTATTTCACCATTGAGCCATCGCTAGAAGGATAATTTTTTTTTCGTTCTAAAAGGCTACAACTTGATGACCATCTTTTGGCCAATTCTATTCTTAAATGACCGCAAGTCAGACCCTCGTAACTCCTAAAGCTGGGACTCGCCAATTTTCATAACAAAAAAAACCAATTGATGCTGATGTTGCTGCTGCTGAAAGGGAAGTTGCGTAATCTGCACGCCACAACGTTAGAATACTTTTTTGTCGCTGCACGTTTGTGGACGAGGATCCTTCATAGCGAAGATGTTTGCAAGTTGTTAGGAAGGACATGGGCGCTATGCTCACAAAAATATTAGCATCAGCTAGTCGTCCTTTGAGATTTTTTTTTCATATTGCATTTGGTAGCTTACCTTTTCAAACCCAAGGAGCAGGTGGATCATGTTATGCCATAACAAATACATATGTGACTGCCCCTATGAAAAGGGGATATGTTGCACAAAAAAAGTAGATAACGACAAAATCTGCTCTACAATCGTTCTTTTTGACAAATATGCCAAAGCGCAAGTGTTAAAGTAACAAAATTAGGGATATTCGTCTGATAAAAACGCTTGTAGAGCAGTTTTTTTCGTTTTTTTATACAACGTATCCCCTTTTCCTAGGGACGGTCACATATACTACTAGGCTACACATTTCTGAGCCTGTCAAATAAATAACGATGGAGATCATCTTGCAAACGGCCATCAGTCCACCCGAATTCAAAACTGGCTATTTCTATTGTTTGTTCAACGATAAAAATTTCAAATCTGCACGGCATATGCAGCGTCATTTTGAACCTCTTACTATTTTAATTTTAATACAGATATGTACCTATAACCGATCGAATACGCGCAAATGGTGACGTTTTTTTTTGTCATGAGCGACTCTTTCCCAAATATCATAATTAGAAATGCAGCATAGTAATGACGATGACATGACGAAAAGCCTGAAGTGACGGAGAGATATATTTTTAGCTAGCGTTTCGTAATAAAACTGCGTTTCACGCCTACTTTTCGTCATTGTTCTATTGTTCGGAAGTGAAAAGATTGAATATTGCATAACACACACGTGGACTCATCCACAAGGATTAACCGTAACATCTCACCAAACTAAGACCTACCGGAAGCCGTTTAATTTTCAAGATTAGTAAGTTGTTTATGATTCACCCTGTACAAAATGCATTTTGACGAAATTTACATGTATTATTCGCCATTCTCGGGGTAATGAGGAATTCTAGCCATGACTGGTCTTCTAATAAACAGTGACAACTTGCGAACATATATTTTCTATCAATTTTTTTAAACTTCTGGCAGACATTCGGGTTTGTTTTAGCATGAGCAATCAATGACACATGTTAATTACGCGGAAATAGAGTTTTTAAGGGTCGCTAGAGTTAATAGAAGATCACCCTGATATTTCCAATGTCAAATACAAGAAGCCCTTTACGATGGTAACTTGAACAGGAAGCTGTTTCTTTTTCTTGTCGAGTAACATTAGTTGTGGTGGGTGAACGCCGTTATCCTCGTTCCAAAAACGGAGGCTTTTTGCTTCCTT
>VICI01004639.1:0-10647 GCA_019593645.1 Akabosia matsudoensis
GCAAACAGAAGAGTTATCTCGAAACGAAAGACCATATAAAACCCTCGTCAGACTAGACCACGTATGTTGTTTTGATCGTATTTGAAATATTATCGGCATTCGAAAATGATCGATTATGGACGAAAAATTCTGGGCCATCACAATAACTGTCCGATTTATACGGAAAATTCGAGAAAGTTTCGAGTTACATGTTGAAATTGCAGTGGGATCATCAGCTAGTTTCAAAAAGTTCCCGGAGATTCGGAACAAAACGTCGTCTGCCAGGTGCCGGAGTAGCGATTGTGACTCCTATAACTTATTACCCTATTTGCTTCAAGATTCTACATTGTTCCCCTCTTTTAGAGATGGTGCACCATCAGCAAAGAAACCACAAGCACGTCTTTATTCTTTACACGCAGCCTCAAATTAAAACAAAAGCAAGACTAAATTTGTTTTGACAAAAGATTTAGTTCAAATGTGAAACCCTCTAGTAATCAAAGTGGATGTTTTTCGACAAAAATTAATTTAATTTTCTTTAGTCAAATCTGTCTATAAAAGGCAACCAAGGGTGGCAAAAAGGTGTCATTGATAAAGCGTGTTTTTAGGGCTGGAAAATACATTGGAAATACAGTCGGGACTGGTTATAACGGTCACCAAAGGGCGACAAAAAATCTGAACGATATAGAGCTTGACCGTTATGGCTATATAGGTCATGACCGTTAGGAACTACGTCACCTAAAAATGAAGCTTTTATCGGCATAAAAATGAAACAAGACCGATATAGGCCATGTTTTTTACCCATGTGACAGTAAAAAGGGGACCGATATAGAACTGCGACCGTTATAGAGCAGTCAGTTATAGGCCAAATTTTAACATTAAAACTCCCATCCTGAAATCCGGGCGACAACTTGGTCGACCGATAAAGTCCTGAGACCGTTATAGAGCGGACCGCTATAACCAGTCCCGACTGTATTTCGATTGGCCGACAGAAAGTGTTGCCTTTATTTCTGACACAGTTTTCTATAAAACTACCGTTTGCAGACAGATTTGACTGTAATCATCCGACTATCTGATTCATTGTGTTTGCGCAGTACGATGTACTGTATCAGTTCAAAAATGAGCCTTTATATCTGTAGTTTATTGCCCGCCGAACCGGAACGAGTTGATTCTTTTCTAAGCTTACGCTTTTTAAAGGCCATTTTAATATTAATCCGTAATGAACTGGCCTGGTTACCTTTTCTTCTTTTTAAAACCGTTTAAACTCGTAAAACACATGCAAACACAAGCATCTAGCATCTAATTGCAACTGTCAGTTGCGTTATAATTTGGAGTGTTAATTAATTAACAGATTTGTTTTTTTTCCAAACCAAAAATGAAAAAGACAAGTAAGAGTAACGACAGAAAAAGTAGGTTTGTGAGCTGAGGTATGTAAAAAACAAAAACGACATTGAACATCACTTTTATGATCACACATGTGCACAATTAGACACATAAACATGCCCACAAACCACAAAGGAATAAAAAGAACAGCTCTGCTTTGCATTTTGAACGTCTATTTAAAATTACTTGAAAAACAATGCAAGCCATTTTCCCTATATTGTACTGGGTATAAATGTCTCCCTGCGCTTTTAATCTTTGGATGTATTTAGGGTGGAAGGCGTCGGTGCGAGTGAGAACTAAAATATCAAATCAGTTTGGTTAAAAATTAAATTCGCCATAAATAGATGTACTGGACAACTCATAAGCATCCTAAAAATAATAACTGAATTTTGCTTCAATTCAAGCATTGAAACACAACTAAAAACCTGCTTTCGTCTCCACAAAGCTTCTTTCCCACCATCTTGATCAGGATTAAAACTTTGACAAGTTTTACGAGTAAAACTTTTGTCGAAACTTGATCGTCTTCGAGATGGTATTTGATGGTTCAGTTTATGAAACATAAATTAATGCATTTTTATAAGCAATATCTATGCTGCAGGAATAGACAGTAGATGCCGTCTTCTTGTTTGTTTTTAAAGTCGACTGAAACTTATGCTCCAGTGTCTTGACTCCTTTCACGGGATTCAAATGGCTACTGGATTGATTCCCCAGAATTGGAACGGGGATGAGCGAGATGGGGGGGAGGACCCACGAAATTGTATCGCCGCATTGGCGGGGGATACAAATCCCATGCAAAATCCCTGTTGAAATTCCCATGCAAAGGCATGTTATTGCAGCTGTAATTTTCGTCTGACTTTAGAGTAATATTTAATTAACAAATTCGTTTTTTCTTTGCCAATCAAAAAATAAAAATTAAACAAGCAAAAGAGTGATGACAGAAAAAGTAGCACAACGTTATACCGATTCAGCGTAAGCCTCCAACACAACGAACAAAAATTAATGCCAATCAGCGAAAGCATGTCTAAATTATGATTAAAACGAAAACCGTCACCTGCAGCTACCTGAATATCTGTGTAAGAAAATTTAACCGTAAGGCCACTGAGAGCATACACACAAAATTCACGTCTTTCAGAAAAAGCGCGCTCAAGTTATACCTAAAAACGAATTCGAGTACCTGCAAGTACCTGATGAACCGGCATTATGTAACTGTGGCATCCCTCATATTTTTGTTTGTGACCTTATTTCAAAATATTTCAATACAAAATGTTATCCTTGAATTTTGTTTGATGAAGCGTAGGATTATGAAACCTTTCAAAAATTATGAAACACACATATTTTGATTTTCTTTAATATTCTTGTCAATTTATGTTAATTGTTGCAGGTTAAAACCTTGGGGAAATAAACCAAAGCTAAAAAATAACAAACGGTCATCGTGACACGGAATAAAGTTCCGTTGTCCCATTCCTAATTTCAATTTTACTTTGTTAGCCAATTGTCGGTTCAAAAAGGATTATAAATTCGTCTCGTTATTGAAAACAGAAGGAAACATAACTCGTAAAGATGCTGTTGTTGCTTAAAGATTTGAAAAGGGAAATTTATTTCATAGAAATACGAGACATGCAATTGTTAGGTTAACACGCCACTTAAAATCTTTTTTTGTCACTTCATGCACTGAAAGGGGCAGATGTTTTGTAAATAATTGAAGGATCAAATGAAATCATTCATATGCTGAAACACACTGTGACTTTGTGATCCAGGCGGTGTTTAAAAACCCAGCCGTTCTTTGGAAGTTTTACGGTATTTCAATGCAATATTCATGTAAAATTACATTTGTTTAAAATATTTTGAAAAGGAGTATCGACTGCGATCATCTACGGGCCCGGTGAAGGAACTAAACTGTGCGGAAATATCAGGACTATAATAGTTGCCAGAGAATTTTACCGACTTAATTAGTCCTGGAAAAGTTACTCTAAAAAACAACTATCATTCTGATCCGTTGAAATAAAGTTGATTAGCAACAAGTCCAGTTGCAACATTTACAAATGTTGTTTACAATGAAAATTGGATTTAATAAAGTAGCAGCATGCTGTGCCTGTAATCATAATTTTCCAACTATTATGTCAAACAAGTGTGTGTGTAAACAAAACTAATATGTGTTTCCGAAAGTTAAGACGTATCTATCGTTTCTATGCATGTTCGGACGGCCGATCAGTAGGCGTGTATTAATTTAGGCTGACCGTACGTTAACTCTCATTGATAGTCACGCAAATTCGGTACACAGCATATACAGTCGTGTCTCGAACTATTCCGCAGGACTTCACGCTTGCTGTTAATTATGTTGCTGAATTCCTTCTTGATGTCAATAGTTACGCTTGAGGAGACTCCGATATTGATGATGTCAAATGGAATTCCAGCCTCAAAGCGTACGGAGTTAGCTGTAAGTATGCAAAATTTACTTGTTAGTTGCAATATATTGTCAGCCAAATCTCTTGGAAATTATGAAAGTCGGAGCCTTAAGGGCCTCGTTCTTCACCTTATGTGCTATGTTACCCTGATTGTCTTAAGCACTTAGCTTTTTGGCGTTTACGGCGTTTGAGGTTTCATTACAGTAAAAGTTGTGCAAAAATGAAACCGAGCAAATCAATTCGCAGCCCATTAAGTTCTCTATAACCTTGCTCCATGTCAATTACTCACCAAAAATATCCATCCTTGTGCAATGAGAAACACACCATTTTATGCTTCATCAACTGTCTATTCAGTGAAAAAAAATTGTCTACACAATTTTCACCGAATTTCAACGGGCAAAAAATAGCTCTTAAATTTTGCCGTAGAGGTTAGAAAAGAATCAGAACATTCAGAATTTACGAGGTGAAGCAACATTTTGCCCGTTCTTCCGTTTCCATTGATTGACGATAGAAAAAGAGGGGCAGTACACAAGGTACCGTAAAAAAAACTTGCAAAGATCGCCCAAGACGAAAGGTTTTTAATCTTCGCTCTCGTCAGTCCCCCGAATATTTCATGGATTTCAATAAATATTTCATTCTAATATGTCTGATTTTGGACTCATCTCATTTTCATTAAGACTAAACGTTTCCGATGCCGTGCTTGATTCCCGTTGAACACCTGAAATTATTTATAGACCCGGCCATCTTTGTGGATCCCGGCGTTCTTTACAAGTTTTACGGTACTTTCCTAAAATGAAAAAGGATTTTGCTGGCATCCTATGAAGATTCCGTTTGCTGAAATCCAAAATTGCATCGCATTATTGTCCATGAAATTTGTAAGCTTCAACGCCAAAACGTTTTAAATTGACAATCGCATGGGTATCTGCACAAGATTGCTGAAGCTGATCCAGTTGCTAGTACGTCAGGAGGCAGACTCGAACCCGTCGTCTGGTATTTTGAATGTTTACTGAGAAGATACCAGTTTTCCCTGAAGATATCAGTTATCAATTGTCCCTGTTATTAGCTGGAAATAACTAACAACTTTTTGAACTAGGGTACACTTCCTCCCTTAAATACTGCTTCATATTTTGCATCGGCCCAGGAGAAAGTGCTTCAGCAATTTCGAGCGATCTGTTCCGTTGCAAAAACTTTGGTGACATGCATATGACGAAAACGTCCTCCGAAACAAAGACAGAATCTACCCCATTAAATGACAAATCTGTCAGGTTTTTTAAAGTTAATAGCAGCAAATGGAACTTCCTTCTCTTAATTTCCCATTTTAACGTATTCATTCGACGCTTCTGGATATTGTTTTACTGAGGGACGCATTCCTCTCCTTGGCCGCTTTTTAGTGCGCACATAGACTCCAAGGTACATATTCCCAATGTTACCAAAATAATTGTTTGCAGCGTGTGCTTTCAATTTAGCCCGCTGGAACGTTCCTGGCAAAATCTCCAGGCATACCGCGAGGCGATCAGTGGAAATCTGGTCAACTTTAAATGTTTTGTTTGAATACTTAAGTGAAAATTAAGGCTAAAACTGCAACAATTGAATTTATCTTTATGCAGAGGCGTACGATTGCTTGTCCCGGCCCTGGTGGGGCTATTTGCAAAAACCTGGCTCAAGTTGCCTAACATTTACCTCAATTCTAGTAGACAGTCTATTGCAAAGAAATCCATTGGTAGCAAACATACTTTTTTGAACTTTGATTCATTTGCCTTAGGTTATAATGAGTTTTAAAGTTTCTAAATTCAAAGCAACATTTTTGGTAAAACCAGAAGGCAAACTAGAGAAGATTCACTATACGGCTCTGCTGTGTGGCAAACTCATGAAATACTTCGTCCGTATCCAATTCTCTTAGAGCGTCAAGTTCGATGGACAACATTCCAAGATCCGTCAGTCGTTCTTGTGACATTGTGGAACCAAGTAATTTTTAATTAGCTTTAACTTCAAAATTGCACGTTCATTAGATGCAACTTGATTTCCGCAACGAGGTCCAACATAAATTTTAAAGAACACTAATTAAAAACCCAAACTAACCTTCAGTCGTATTCTTATTTCGTCGCTTTCGCGTAAATATTTCGCCATGCTGCTTCGCTATAAATTTTTGTTGGAATTGAAACGTTACCCATTAAAGCCGTTATCTTCAAAAAAATGTCTTCAAATATCGTTGAAACCGTTACTAAATTTTATCTTCCGGAAGTTTACGTTTCCGCTTTGACGCACCGCTCTTTTCTTTACTAACGCCGGAACTTGGTTTCTGGTGTTCACTTTTCTGTTGGCGAACCATTTTATAATTGCATTTATACAACTAAGTAGTCAAGTCAAAGCAAAAAATGCACGAAAGCCGCGTGGAATGGATATGAGAGTCCACACACTAGACAAATAAAATTTCATATAAGGACCCGCTGACTGAGCACACATATCACAGCATTTCCTACTCGCTGTCTTGATTTGAGAATGCGGCGACATAAACAGTATTTATGTATGGCTTATTTGTGCTTGAATGAACACGGTTGTATTGCATGGACTGGAAGCATATTCCAAGCAAAGACTAGGGCCGATGAGTTGATAATTTTTGTTTCGTAAAAACCATGTCCCGGCCCTAGTGGTGTGGCACACCACCTGGCACCCCCGTTCGTACGCTACTGATCTTTATGTTTAATAACAATATCATTCTCAGTTGCTTGAATTTCGACAGTTTCCTCTTCTACATATGTATAGTCATTGTCGATATTGTTTGCTTGATTCAGATAGCATATGCCGTCATGCTAAGAGAGCTAGCGTTCTTTGAAGGCCAAGGTTGTATTTAGTCCATGGAAAAAGTCTTTTTTCAATCTTTCCATGGAGAAAACTTGAAACATTTAAAAATGTAAAATGTAAAAACTCACCCAACTGGACACGACTTATACGCTCGTCTTTGAAGCCGTGAGCTGAAACTTACGTTGCCACCGAAACGCTCTTCCGCTGTAAACAACTAAAAATCTTTAGAGTAATAATTTTATTATAACTTCGAGGAAATAATAATATATCCTCGTTCATTGAATGTTGCGTCAGTATCAGCATTGAATAACATGTCAATTATGTCGAACGTTGTACATTTAAGTAATCACACGCCGCGTGTTGCAATTCACTAGATAATGCAAGACCGGATTCATCATTCAAAACAAACATGACGTTTTGTATGAATCAGGTGATCTGTGGAAATTGAAATGCACGTTGTCCGAGTTTTTACATTTTATTTTTACATGGTGGCTTACTTTTTCCATACTTTTTCCAATGTCGAGTTTTTACAGGGATCTACCTTGTTGAAGGCACTTTGAAATTTCAAATTTCTCGCTTGACTCCGGTATTTGTTAGTGAGCAGTGATGCTTGGAGTTCCGGTGGCTTTTAACAGATTTTTGGCATTTAATTTATAAGGAAGGTTTGATTGAAGGCTAAACTTAAAATTAAGTTTGCTTTCTTTAGACGCCTATATTAAAGTTATACCAACACTGTAAGGCTAATAATACTACATGTGTAGCATATCTGAATCATAAGTTCAGAGTCAAGTGGAGTATCATAATTGCATCCTAATCTCATAAATTCATATTATTTCTTCTGCTCGTTTCTTCACCTTGACCTCACCTTGAACAAGCCGACAAAGTGACCTGCCTAAGTACTGTCACGGTTAATGTAAATCATGGTTCAACATCGCTCTCACAAACTGCACAGTCAAATATATTACAGCTTTTTACCAACAAAATCTTGACGTATCACCCAAAAACCAGGATTTTAGCTTCCACACATATTTAATTGTCATTCTAATCCTGTCCACTTAAGGAAGCGCATTCAAATAATTAAAACATACTGGCACGTTGTTACAATTAATTTTTCATGTTGACCAGTTAAAACTGACAAACATTCTGCACACGGAAGCAATTGTGTAGACACGTGTGTCGAAAAAAGTGTTTATTCATGACCAAAAAGAGAATTCGGTGAGGTAACGTGGACGGAATAATAACTTTAAAGCCATCCTGGCCGTCTGTTTAGCGCACTTCCACACCGTCTGAACGTATTTTTCTCAAAATACTTTCACTTGCATTGTATTTTTCCTTGTTTTCATTTCCCAGTTGCAACACAAAAAAAGAAGAAAAAACACACAGACACGGTATTCCGAGAAGCAAGATGATCAGGTGGTGTCATAGTACACCAAACAGAGTGACATCATGTGTTTGAAGTTTTGGTTCCTTTCACAGTTTTTATAAGTTGCTACTAGATAGTGCATGTACTTTGGTAAACTTTTAACATTTTCTTGATTTGTTTCTTTACTTTAACGAGTTTGAGTAAGCCAGGATGTTGGAGTTGTTCTTGGAGTGAGTGAATAGCGGCTAAATAGATTTCAAAACGTTCATTTCCATCTTTCGGAGTTAATTGTGTGACAGTTGGCTTCTAAAATGGCCAAAAAACACTCGAAATATGGTATTAAAAGTAAACCGCTAGGTTATTTTGAGATAGGAGTAGCTTTTGCAATGAAATGGAGGAAAGACGGGCTAAATACATTTCAAAAATTTCAGTGTAATTTTCAACAGCATTCCTGCGAAAAAATGGCTGCTGAAATGTCCTAAAAACCCAGCAAATATTGTGTCAAACCCAACCACAAGGTCATTTAAAGATTTTCGTAGTTTTCGGAGTAAACTTCCATTCAAGGAGGCTAAGTTTGGTTCAATAAATTCATTTTCATGTTCGGATAAAAATGGCCACTGAAATGTCCAAAAACGCATGAAATGACGGCTTAAGTCGATTCCAGGTTTTAGACAAGCTGTCGACGTGATTTGAATTCATTTTTCGTTTGTTTTAACAATTTGACGGGAGTTTAGAGTACCTTCCCGTCTTAAAGAATCCGGCAAGAGTTTTCAGTATCCTGCGGTTCTTTACAAGAAATGGCCACTGAATTAAAAAATCAACAGGACTTGACTGCAGGACGCTATCTACTCCTTCGCTGTTTCTTATTCCTAATATAGACTCCTAATTATAAATTACCTGTTTGTGTTTTAATGTGATTGAACGTGTCTCAAAATAGATTCGTTGCGGTATTAGTGTATTAGAAACCACTTTCGCCTTAAGGTCAAGCGGAAAACATGAATATCTGTATATACAAACGCTCGGTATACCAGTTTTTATTTTGATGGCGTTGAAGCTAGCCAAAACCGTTTGCACATCTCCAGCAAGAATCATTTACTTGAACAAGCTTTCCTAGCATTATTTTCACATTTTGTCGACGTTTGTTTTTCCAATTACGGGCTCACTTTTTCTGCCTGTACTAGTGATGGAACATTTTCATTAAAGTAATCCAAAAAGGCTTTCATTCAATCTATTTCAATTCAATTTGAAACAAGTGAATTGATAGGATTATGTTAAAGGTCCGAATTGAATTTGAGAAGTCTTTCAAACATCCTGAAATGAAAGGGAATGAAAGTATAAATATATAAAATATAACAAGAAACCAGCCACAAAAAAGGTCAGTTTTCAGAAAATTAAATATTTAAATGAAATGTAATTACATGTATGGCATTTCAAAAAGGAAACTTCAATATATTTGCAGTTAAATCAAGGCACTGAAATAATATTGAAACGTTTCACGGGATTTATACTTAGATTGGCAATTTGAGAGGAATTGACATACAAGTTCCTTTCGAAAGACTCAATCCAGTCTGCTTGAAGCTCGTCCAAAGTTCTGGAAGAATGCTTCTTTGAGGAACCTGGTCAAGCCTTTGAGCTATTTCCTGTATTTAAAAACAATCTGAAATACTTCTGAGGAACTTCCGGATTTTAAAATAATCTGACTGGAGCTTGGAGCAACTTCCAGTTTTAATAAAATTTGCCGGAAGTTTTGAGTAGCTTGCGGTTTTTACAACAAACTATCACTGAATTATAAAAACCAAGATGGACTAATCTGTGGAAATGTAAAAACAAAACAATTTTTCACACTCTTGGACTAACAAGTAACTTTCTCTTATTCTGGTAGTTGTTCTTATGATAGAACTTGGCCAACCAGAAAGAATTTTAGAGAGTTTTTGAGATGGCTTTTTCCTGTTTAAATACTTTGACTGCAGGGTGCATTCCGCTCCTTCGCTGTTCCTTTCTGCTCAAAATACTCCTGAGTACATATTACCAATGTAGATAAATAACTTATAAAAATAGTTTTATAAAACACGTAACTTTGGCATCCCTCAACTTTGCAAAACATATATCCTTAAATTGTACATATGTTGAAGCCTAGATTTGTATATTTTTTGTCTATTCTTCACTGTAAAAACGAAATGTGTGTAAAATACGGCGTAGCGCATGCTTTCACTTCAGCCCTCTCGAACGTTCCTTGCGAAATTTGCATCATATTTTGTTTCAATTACCTCTATGACAATTAGGCTAGCATTACTGCAATCCGATTTATTCTGAATTTTAATAACATTCTCATTATCATTCGCTTGATTTTGGACATTTTCTCCTACTAAATGTTAGCAGTCATTGTTGCTGTCGTGAGCTCGATTCCTGTAGTAAATACCGTCATGTACAGAGACCTGCATAATTTGAAGCCCCGTAATAATTCGAATTACGCGCTTGATCCCGGTTTTCTTTAGTAGCGAGCATTAGATGTCATTGTATTCCGAACGCATTCAAATTTGTATTCTAACTACAATGCGATGTGAAGACAAATTTGAGAGTCGTGTTAGATTGTAACAAAAAAATTTGCATTCAAGATTGGGGTAATTTGAGGCAGTCGAGTGTCATCATCTGATGTTTCGCTGGTTTGTCTACATGAAGATGAACTGACAAAAAGTAAACAAAAAGCATCTGATGACG
>VICI01004640.1:0-10646 GCA_019593645.1 Akabosia matsudoensis
TAAAAGATACAAGTGTTATTTTCCATGTTACTTCATTCATTCATTTTTCTCTATTGCGTGTCAAGTTACAGTACTTTAATTTAGATGCATTATTGATATCAAGATTATTCAGACCCTTTTATACAATATCAAGCGCCTCTCCATGCTACCCGAGGAGAAAGTAAAACAGTCTCCTTAGACTTTTTCGTTAAGGCAGAATATTATTGTTTTCATCGAAAACGGACATGTATTGTTATCCTGGTACTTCTTACTTATTTGTGAAGGGCTGAAATTGTTAGCTTCACAACAAGATTTGTTCAACTGGATTTATTTTCACATTTAACAGTAGCATTAGTATTGTAATAATAGGTTCTGATTAGGAGAACCCTACTATGCATCCAAGCAATTTAAAACTTACGTTGTTGACCAAATCGACATACAACAAGCAATGTTAATAGTATATTTAAGTAACATGGATTGAACATGGGAAATCCAAACTACGTCTAATCGCTATACGATTTTAAGTTCAATAATAAGTGGCAGTACATCTCCCATGTCCGTTTTCATATACTATTGTGAATTGTTAAATGTTTCCAATAAATTGCGTTTTGCGCACCAGTTGATAACCAATGGTCATGAATGTAAATGTGGAATACGGTTTCCTGGTACATGTACTTACTTATAATTATTAATCATGAAGGGTGGTGTGCCTTTGACGAAGAATGTTTTCAATTGTTATGTTATGGGTTATGCTTTTACACGTGGTTTTCTTCTAAATAAATCTTAGTTTGGTTTCTTGTATGAAAGAAAGTAAAATATTGTTTTTTAAACGTTTTTTTTTTTTTGACGTTCGCGAGAAAGACAAGAATGTATTTATACATATACACCCTCCGCAACAACTTCATATAGAATTTGTTTCAAGTTTGTATTTTTTATCACTAACTGTGATTGTTTTTTGTCAGTCCATGCTTTACCAAAATGCGTAGTCACATACATAGATATTTAGGGAATCACCAACTAACGTGATCTGAATGAACATTGAATTTAAGCATAGCAAATTGCAATAAACTTTCTGTCGATTTAGAATAAATAAAATTCGCTTATTACAAACAAAGCTTTCAGATACAGAAATTGTTTCGGAAAAGGGCCGAATATCGTTTGGGCCCCCCAAAAGTTTTCGTTGCAATATTGTAGCCATATATCGCCCCTTGTGAAACAGCACACCAATACGAATATTCATTAAATTATGAATGAATATGCCGAACCGAACAATACCAATCGCAAATTAACAATCAATTTTACAATTCTCCCTTTGTCTAACATGAAACCAAAAAAACCTTTAACAGCACCCGTTTCGTAACAAATTCAAACTACACCGAATTAAAACTTGCATTTGCTTTAAGTTTAAATGAATAAGTTAGTTCATAAGATAGATTTCTACTTTGATGAGCCAATGCCGTAAATATAGACGAGAAAAAACGCTGAATAATAGTTACGATGTTTTGATATGAGTACTACCTCAAGTGCAAGGTCTATGCACTGATGACATACGTTTTGTTATGTTCTCGCTGGATCTGGGCTATTCTTTAATGATGAAATAAACTTAGTCATCCTCTCATTCACATACAACTTTCATACAACCATAGCATTACGTACGTTACTTCATGGATTTCATCGTGCAGAAGTTGTACCGTACCACGTATCAGTTTCATTTTTTGCATGTATCGCATACCCATACACAAAAGCCTTACGAGATCCACACAAAGGGAAGTAGATTCAGTTCGAGGGACACACAAGACCAGCTGAGTCATTCAACGTATTTCTCTACTCGACAGGGGGAAACGATTTTAAATGGTGCCAAAAACTAGAAAGTCTATAAAAGTCTGGGACTTCTATGGGATAACCTCAGTTTGCAATTTGTTTGCCAGTTGGCAGGAGGGTTTTATGTTTAGTTCGAAAAGCCAAGTTTTGCAGCAAGTGAAAACGTTTAAATACGTACATTTCTACAGAAAAAAGAAAGCCCTTTAGTTACTTTTGGATTACTTTGAACCCTTGGACCAATTCAAATCGAAACACTACATATTGATTCTTTACTGGACGTATGCGTGGTGACCTTCGTGTGCCTGTAAAGTGATAGTTTTTTGTTCTCTGGTTTCGAATATTGCACGATGGAGTTTCCGCATTTGGGACAACACTGCAGCAATGACAATTGCAGGCGTTTGGGTAAGATTATTAGCAATCTCTTTGAAAATGAGATACCTATATAGATTGATTGATTTTTTTACTGTTACACCGTACCTAAAGGTAATTGGGAACTTTTTTTGTGGTTTTTGTAGATTTCCTACCAGTTAAATGCGACGGATGTGGCAAAACATTCTGGTTAGTGCTAAAGTATTATTATTTTACCAAGTGTCTATATGGTCATAAATCATAGTTATTAATTTATATTTTTTTAAATAATTGTTGTTTTTTTGTGTATACAGCAGTGAACACTATTCCTACTTTAGCCACAACTGTCCAACGGCTTACCAAAAAGATGTACAAGTTCCCGTATGTCCGTTATGCAATGCATTAATACCCGGGAAAGCGGATGAGTTACCTGACATACGGGTTAGCCGTCACATCGACTCCGATTGTAAATCAGACACAGCCGTCAGTCGAAGACAGGTTCGATTACACCAAATTCAAATAATTTGAATGCGCCTTGCATTATCCTTAAAATACATAATTTGACTTTTTACGGTTACAGAAAGTCTACAGCAATCGCTGTTCCTTGAAGGGTTGTAAGCAAAAGGAGTTGATACCAGTAGTGTGTGATAGATGTACATTAAACTTTTGCTTGAAACACCGTCATCCTCAAGATCACTCTTGTGAGGCACCTGCTGGAAAAGGTGTCAGCAAGGCTGGTCTGGCGGCGCTGTCGAGAGTGAGTAAAGGGTCTTCAAATCAGAATACCCAACCTTCTAGAACAGCAGCTACCAGCAACTCCTCCTCCATTAATCCGAGGAATCTATTGTCTGCTATTACCGGTCATAGAGGGGGAAGCTCAGGTGGTAGAAATGTGTCGACATTCCAAGGAAATATAGTAAGTTCTTTCTCTAACTGGAATTGGCAAATCGACAGAATTAAACTTGGCTAACGTCTATATATTTACTTCATTTTAGTCAGAAGAGGAGGCCTTAAGAATGGCTATGGAAGCGTCCTTAACTGGCGATAGTAGTTCTGGAATCCCTAATGGTACTGCATTGTCACAGGAACAAGAAGACTTCCTTTTGGCAAGGGCGTTAGCGGAAAGTGAAATGGCGACAGCAGGAGAATTTTAGTCAGAAGAGGAGGCCTTAAGAATGGCTATGGAAGCGTCCTTAACTGGCGATAGTAGTTCTGGAATCCCTAATGGTACCGCATTGTCACAGGAACAAGAAGACTTCCTTTTGGCAAGGGCGTTAGCGGAAAGTGAAATGGCGACAGCAGGAGGCGACCAAAATTCATCAAGTCGAAGAAGTCAACAAAATTGTGAAATCTGCTAGTAAAAGTGAAACACAAGTTTGCCCTTACTCACGCAGAATAATTACCGTATCGAATATTTTTAATGAATAACCAGTTCTATAAGTTTTGTTACAAGCCCTGCCACCTACGTCTTTCACTTAACGCTCGCTTCTTCAAAAGTGTTCAATCTTATTACAACTTTTACAAAATACAATTGATGAAAATATCTATGGCAAAGGAAACTTCACGTGTCATTGAGCGAACTGTTTCCTTTCACCATTTCCATCCACTAATCAATCCACCTAGCTGAAAGTTTCAGATAAATTGCCTGTATAATTGTTTATATAACATGAATGAAATAAATCTGACGTAAGCCTTGTTAGGATCAAAATTTTACTTTGCTAATACTTATCTTTACAAATCATTGCGAAATTACAAAATACAATCAAGGTTCCATGTTGTCTAAAATCCAGGTGAGAAAGGATCTCACTCTTGTATAGACTACTGGGGAGTTTACCAGGCCGCATTTTTTATTCCCATACGATACGATCCCGATTTGGAAAAACGTCGTTCCAATACGTTTGTCTATTATGTTACCATTTGCGACCAGCGGTGATCCACTGTCCCCAGCGCAAGATCCTTTGTTTTTGGATCCACCCACACAAATCTACAAAGCGTTCACACAAACATTATCTTAAATTATCACATGCATCAATGAATTGCGTAGAACTTATTATACATACCTGTTCGTCTGTTATAGTCAAGTTAGCTTTTTTGAACTCGTATTCGCATAATGCATTCGACCTGAGTGGTACTAACACCTGCTTCAACTGAGTCGACCCAGAGTTATCTATGAAAAGATCAATTATTGTGCATTAAAAACAAGATTTGCACTACCTATACTATACAAATTGAAGGTACTTTTGCCGGATATGATGTACCTTTGTTGTTCTCTTTCCCCCATCCACTAACGCTTACGAAATTCTTGGCACCCGACGATGTCAAAATCTTATTTTCCAAATCAGGCAAGTCCAAGTCGTATTGAAAGGGAAGACATATAGGCCTCGTAAATGCTGTCATGTTTTTGAAAAGCATAGGACATGGTTAATCATAAGGTAAATCAAAGTAGCCGTTTCACTTGACTTGCTACGTGTATCATTGAAAACTCTATACGCGAATGATTTACCTACATGAACAAGGAATAGTAAAGCCATATTTCATGAATTGCAATGCTCAAAACTTGCTCCGACTTCGCTACTACCCAGTTAACCATGAAGGTTACGTTCAGATGTTCCAGTAGGCTAAGTTTCCACAGCGTGAAATCGTAATTACCGCATGTTATTACGTACTAAATACAGATTTTACGCGGAAATCCACCGAACATGTAATACAATCCAGAAAACTAGGTATGATATACCTACTTGACAGCAAATCCGCAATCAGAACTTCATTGTCTTGAGGTACTGCATGTACTGGAAAAGTTATTGCAACAATGTACGATTGAATGATCATATCCTACACACGTATAGCGCAGTGATTTTCCAATATTGGGGAAATGTTACTAAGAGCATTGTTCCAACAAAGATACAGTACATGATTAGCTCAACATCCTTAATCAAACTTCGGTTTAAGTACATGCGTAAATATTCGAATTTCAGGGTCTGAAATCCTTAAGGTTCACATTCGATGCTCAAGTTGAAGATTGATTCCTTGAGTCTGTCTACTAAAATGCAGTATAGAATTTCTATAGGTGAAGAATGTGCGTGAAGTGTCAAGTCATTAGGATGAAAGAAGGGTTCTTGTTTGTCAACTCATTCCTACTGAGGACAATCTGCGGGAAGTTTCTGTGAAATAATGTATTATTGAACTCGGGGATCAAACAGTCAGCCCTTTAAAATGTCGATACATTTACCACACAACCACTAGCAGTCATTATGAAATATAACTTTTTCTACATACTTGTAATAGTTGTAATTACCATTTGTGTTCAGCTAAGCTTAATCGATGGTAAGTTCTCGTTTCCAATTTTGCAAAAGTTTTGNTTAATCGATGGTAAGTTCTCGTTTCCAATTTTGCAAAAGTTTTGATAACAAGCCCATGCAAAAATCTATTGTCGACAAACCACAGGGCAAGGATTCCTGGACGTTTTAAGTCAGCGTAGGAGAAACAAAGGTATGAATTATGGTACTCTCCTTTTTATTCCACCAAAAAATAAAAATAAACATTTTTAAAACGAAAATGTTCAAACTATGATTAATGATCAGAAAGAGGGAGCCCAGAAACGGGACAACGTCTTCCGCATTTGAATTTCTTTAAACCGTTGGAAAACCTAGGACTAGGTTTGCATCAACACAGAAATGAGAGTAAATGAGAGTAATGTCGAAGGAAGAAACAAACAAGAGTTTGAAGAACCGATTGATTCCAGCGAGGAAGAAGTACCGGTACACGAGATTCCCCGTGGACGATCCCTTCCCTCACGCCAAAGAAATGCCAAACCACAGAGTGAAAGTAAAACATCAAATGCCACGTCTGGTGAAGAAGATAACTCAAGTAGTTCAGATGACAATTTCAACTCCAACCTTAGAGTGAGCCCTTGTGGGAAAAATAACGAATACTGCGCTGGTGAAGATTATATAGCAGAACTCGGACTCAGATGGAGTAAACGAGTCCATAATGGCACTGGCATATACCTTAGGGATCCAAATGCCGTTGGTGGCCGAAGATATGTTCTAGTGGGAATCGATGTGGTATGCTTATGACTTATGAAAAGTAAACTCAGGGACTATCCTGAAACTATTTATTTTACTTTCAGCCTAACGAAAAGTATGGATTTTGCACTACACCAAACAATGAAAATGGCTATTGCCGTCATTTGGAGCACTGTATACAAGACGATTTTCGTGGGAACTTTATAAAATTTCTAGAATACCGTTGTGATATTCCGAATCAGAACTATGTAGGTACATGTTGTCCGCGTACTGACATTCCAGTTAGGACAACTACGATAGCACCTACCTCAAAACCAACTCAAGCTAACAGTCGAGATCTACCTGGAAGAATCCCACCTTTCTTTGTTCCTCCTTTCCTACAAAGAACTACAACCACTGCCCCTCCGCGTAGGAGAACGACAAGGAAACCAAGAGTAAGTGGAACCAGTCCACGTCCACAATCCCGTCTGAATGACAAATGCGGGAGTGCGGAAGTGAAAATTTCACGAATTGTCGGCGGAAGGGCGGCAGATCCCAAAGGTTTACATCTTCCTAAATGCGTATAGAAAAAATCTGTCTCTATTCCATTCATGCATTTTTTTTTGTTCATTTGTAGCTTTCCCATGGATGACTGCTCTGCTCAAGATTTCGGACGCAGTGTAAGATCTTCCGAAAACGGATAAATCCTACTACAATTGCATTTTCATTCTCTAATTCGTTACTACTATTCTTTTAAAGGGATCATAGAGCTGGACAGTACTGTGGAGGAGTTCTGATTTCAGAATTTCATGTTCTAACGGCAGCCCACTGCGTCGATGCGTGAGTAGGCTTTCACTATATTGTAAAATGTTTTGTAAATCTTTCGAAATAATTATATATGGATTTTACATGCCGAAAACAGCGTGGAAATCTCAGACCTAGCTGTTCGCATAGGCGAATACGATTTTGCACGGAGAAATGCATCGACAAGTCCAGAAGACATAAGAATCGCCGAGAAATTCCAACACGAAAACTTTAATAGGTTCGACAATGAGTTCCACATTACACTTGGCGGAAGCACTTCTAGTTAAATCAAACTCATGCACAAATCTCGCAGGTATACATATCAGAATGACATCGCCGTGCTGAAACTTGAAAGGTCTGCTTTTCATGAAAAGCGGATCCAAAACATTTGTTTGCCCCATCCGGACCTATCTGACGAATCTCTTGTAAACCAACAAGGAATCGTTACTGGGTTTGGCACCTTGTGGTACGGCGTAAGTACTTCTGCCTTAAAAATTCTTCTATTGTTCATTGGAATGTTATTCGCTTGTAACAACACTGTAGGGCCCAGTATCGGACACTCTTCAGCAAATAAATGTTCCAATATGGAGACAAGAAGAATGCCAAGCTACGTACTCCCAGCCTATAGAGGTATGAGTGCACTTGATATTATTTAGCAAGTTAGCGAAATGTACGTTTGAATTGAACGATATCACATTTAAGGAGACAAACTTGTGTGCTGGAGTTCGTGCAGGTAGCAGGGATTCTTGTCAAGGTAAACACAATTTTTTTTTCATAAGGTATATTCCATATTCCTGAATAATGCGCTTGAGATGGTAATGTTGTTTGATTTCAGGTGATTCAGGTATGTCAGATATCATTGAAAAACAACCTTACGTAGAGATTTTGATACCGATTTTCAACTGAACAAATCTAGGGGGACCGTTACAGCTACAGCTACAAGGCCGGTACACTGTTGTAGGAATTGTGTAAGCTTTCAATTATTGTCATTGCTTTTATGAAAAATGTAGTGACCTACAAAATTGTCTACTATTTCAGGTCGTGGGGTATCCGGTGTTCCGAGCCTGGGTATGTCTAATTGAAAGTAATAACTATTAGGAACTCACACTTTACTGACGGATAATTTACTGTTACACGCGTATTTGATAGGTATCCTGGGGTTTACACCCGTGTTACTAAATACATCAAGTGGATCAAGAATCAAATGGAAAAATGAACGGCCTAAATGTGCATTATCTGCTATCTGAGCCTTGGAATTTTTGGATTTTCAAAACGTAATAAATATGAAAATTCCTGTTTTGCGCATAATGCATGTGTGTGTGTCAATTAATTCTTTGCGTGCTGTGTAGACTTACGTGAACTAATGTTCCTTATCGGAAGATTTAGACGAATCAAGGCAATATCATTGGGTAGACGGATAATTTACTGTTACACGCGTATTTGATAGGTATCCTGGGGTTTACACCCGTGTTACTAAATACATCAAGTGGATCAAGAATCAAATGGAAAAATGAACGGCCTGAATGTGGATTATGTGCTATCTGAGCCTTGGAATTTTGGGATTTTCAAAACGTAATAAATATGAAAATTCATGTTTTGCGCATAATGCATGTGTGTGTGTCAATTAATTCTTTGCGTGCTGTGTAGACTTACGTGAACTAATGTTCCTTATCGGAAGATTTAGACGAATCAAGGCAATATCATTGGGTGATCCAATTTTTCCAGAATAATTCTCATGAACCATTATTTTGTTGGGTTCAATGTCTTCAAATTCCTGGCACATTGTAGAGTTTATTCCAGTCATTATGCATTCGGATTTAATATCCTCATCCGTTTCTGCTAATCGCAGAAATTTCCTACGGGTTAGATTAAAAGAGGGCTAACATGTAGCACTGCCTAGACCCACTTATTCATAAGAATTAATCAATGGGCTGTATACTTACAGTTCTCCATGCTTAAGACAATGGGCTGCGGTCAAAATGTATCTGTACGCGAATTTATATACACGTGTGTCAAAATCATTGACAAATCAGAAGATGAGTGTACTGTGAACTTTTGTTTTTACTCACTTTTCATTAATCAGGGATCCGGAGCACGGAAATCTTACTTGATCATCATCTATCACCGAAAAAAACAATTATTACTTATTTCATTCGAATCTTTACTTGAGTTTCACAATTAAAGTGGTTTAGGCACCCGGAAGCTGCATTCCAAGTCGTACCATCCATGGTTGGCCCCCAGGTGCAACTGCTTCACCGCCAATGATTCTGTCCGTTGAACTAACGAGTGGCCTTCCACAAGCCAAGTCTTTCGGGTTAGGCAACAGTTTGAAATTCTTGTGACCTTCAAGTGAACTCACTTGTGTAGGGTAAGGCTTCAAAAAATCTTCGACAGGGCAACACACCTGAAATTTGAATATTTGTTCAGCTATTTCGTGCAGTGATTATTCCAGAAAACTATTCCATATTTGATTAAACATTCATACTAGGGTTTCATTCAACCGATGTAAATCAGGCTCTCCGCAAATTACGGAGTACACGCCCGTAAAGTTTTTCTCCAAAAGGGAGTCTCGAACTCCGGGGCAATGCGCGACATCATGTTCCAAACTTATGCAAATCCCGTTCTTCTCAGTAGCAGGAACAGTACATTCTAAATTAGCAAAGAAAACATATCAAAAATCAATAGGAAATAGGGAACCCTTTGTGATTGACTGCATGACTACTTTCGTGAATTTAGACAAACCTTGCCTTAGAGCTAACACGGGAAAAACAGCACTACAAATGAGATAGAAAACAATGAAACCAATCGAAAATACTGCTTTCATTTTGACCAACTTTAATGGAACTTCGTTGAACAAGATGACTGTGGCACTGTCTTACTGGATTATAGCAACTTGTGCATTTTAGTTTTGTCTTTCAATCAAACTTCAGATGTTCTCTCTTAAAATTTGCAAGTCTTGAAGATGGCTGGTTATAATTACTTGTGAAGCTATCATCTTCTTGCCCAGTACTTTGTAGTAACCAGTAAGAATAAAAATGAATACTATGTAATTCCAGATTTCGAGATAGTATGCCCAATATAACAAACTACCTGTTTTATTAATACTTTTCATAGGATTTTGGACATCGTGACATCATTGTTCGTGATCAGCATTCACGATGCCTGAGTCTTAATTAGGTGCAATTTATAGCTATTGTTTTTAATAATAGTTAGGCGAAAAGCCATTTTTTCGTCGGATCAATTTTCCTGTTTGCTGAACACATCAAATGCACATGGATTCTTCAGGATTTTTATCCACTTGAAAACCTGTCCTTTCTCATACTTGGCTTACAGCTTATGGTTTATTATTTCTTTAAGTTTACTAGAAAAACAATCGTTCATAACAAAGTGTTTTTTACATGCAGCTACTAATACAATGTAGGTGTTCATGTTTTAGTACGCATCTAAAACGTGCATTTATTCTATAATAGTTTACTTAAATATTCGTTGGCGATTGTCCCAGTTGCTTTAACTAATATGTAGACTTATATATAATGAAAAAGAAAAATTGACAATCTGTGGCTTAAATAAGATAAAGAATAAATTGGCAACTTAGAACAGCCTAATAGAATCATTTGGCAACATGTTGCATGCAACGAACAACTCATGCCCTATGTCCAGGCTTCGTTACTCCATCCATATACAGCAACA
>VICI01004641.1:0-10645 GCA_019593645.1 Akabosia matsudoensis
TAAAAACTTCTATCCATTCATTTACAGATTTTTGACGCATAGCCAACGATATTTCACGTATTAAAACCTCCCGATGTTTAACACGTAGAGAATTTGTCAGAAACCTTTCATCCTTTTTTAAATCTGGTCGGGAGAGCACATCACAAAGTTCTGCGAAAAGGTCATTGCTGCCTGAAACATAAAAGAATTTTAAATGTCATTTTCTCCCATCATGTAAATTATTATGATCCGGCTTGTTTACCTGCACCGATTGTTATCCATCGATTGTCTTTAGTCGGAAAGGCTTGATAAGGAACTATGCTTTCATGTGCAGTTCCCCATCTTTGCGCTTCAAGACCAACATTAAGATAATTGGAGGCAAGATTGACTAAGCAAGCAATCTGTGTCGATAGAAGATTGCAGTCAATGCGTTGTCCTACACCAGTCTTTGCCAATAGAATGTTTTCAATCATTTCCAAAAGCAATAATTAAAATTAATCTTGACATTCATTTAGTCTTGCAGCAAGGCAGTGAGGTTTGAACCTTACAGCGTTTCTCTGCAGAATTGCTGCGAGAATAGCTCCATGTGCATACAATCCTGTTGCCAAATCAGTCATAGCTACACCGACTTTGCAGGGATCGCCATTTTGCTGACCAGTGATGTGGAGTAGACCACCAAGAGACGCTGCAATAACGTCATATCCCCCTCGCTGCTTATACGGTCCAGTGTTTCCATACCCGGTGATACTGCAATAAATTAACCTAGGGTTCCTCTTGGATAGCAGTTCATACCCGATGCCAAGTTTGTCCATAGTTCCAGGGAGAAAATTTTCGATGACTACATCAGATTGAGCTGCCAGATCACCGACAACTTCTTTCCCTGACTTGATATCCATCGCTATACTCTTTTTGTTCCGATTGATTGCCACGTAGTAGCAGGATTGATCATTAATGCTCGGTGGGGTCCAGCTTCGCGTTTCGTCACCAGTATGTAGTTTTTCCACTATGCACCAACAAACTTTTACTTCATGAATTCATCCTACCGTGCATGCCATTGGCTCGAAAAGATTGTATAATTCAACAACAAGGACTTGAATGCATACCTTTGATGATCTCAGCACCTAAATCCCCAAGGACCATAGTGCAAAATGGACCGGCTAGTATTCGGGTGAAATCTAATATCCTTATACCATTTAACGGGCTTCTTTCGCCGGATTTATCAAAATCTAACTCATCAAGTTTAGAAATGGATAAGCATCGTTGGTTCCTTGTGAAGGATGATCCTATTGATTTTAACAAATCACGTGAGGAGTAGACCGTCTACCGTCAACTTCCAATGCATTCTTATATGTCTTACTCCGTTGAAGCTTCGATAGTTCGCAACGGAACTTGCTGAATTGTCGCATGTCCGCTATATTTATGTTGTGACCAAGTTTTAGGGAAGTAACTTGTAATTATTCGAAATAGGTTCTGCACAAAAAAATGAGGTGTTCAGGGGATATGCAACTGCATTCCAGGTCCCGTGATCACTAAATTGATATCTTCATACAACCATACGTACAATATGTTGAAGCTTCAACCAGAGAAACATTTGCGCATGGCATAAAAAAAGCTACACAGGGAAAACGATTTGGAGTTGTAACAATTCTAATCCATATCTGGAAAACGAACGTAACATGTACAAGTGTTGCTAGAATAATAATAATATGTTTGATAGATTATGCGGATTTTTTTCATGTAGAATCCGTGTTTGTATCCAAATACTCATGTACTCATACGTATTTGTAAGCATTTTGCTCATATTTGCTTTACCAGTAAGTAATCGCACTTCGTTCAGTGTTCGTTGATCGAAAACAATTAGCCTATCTTGAACGCAATCATTAAAAAATCATGGTACAATAATATTATACTACTGTAACCGGGTGTCATGTATATTTTCCCAATCTCAATACATGAATTTTAGTTAACAATCATTTCAAAAACGCATTTCAATTGAAGCTCCTTAAATATCGCGTATTTGAATAGGAAAACCTTAGTAGGTCTGCTGATAAAACTTCTTGGTTTGCTAGATTTCATTCTGTTGTACGACAGAGTAAATTTTATTTACTCCAATTCCCGTATTTTCGAGTTATGCATAAAAAGTTATTTTTGTTATTTGATACTGTCTTTGATTGCTTCATAGTAGAGCAGATAAGTGCACTGTAAAAAGATGAACGCTTGATGGATTAACCAACGAAAGTTTATCGTAGTTGATTTTACATATTATGCAGCGCAGCATAATCGGGATTTCATGTAGCAGCAAAATATTTGCTTGTGTGCAACTTTCATCATTCTGGCTCACATGTGGCTCGGTCAAAGTAAAGTCGAAGAACAACCATTTCACTCACGGTGAAGTGCGCATAAAGCATGTTTTGACAAAGTAGAACTAGGAATAACTTCTTTATGTGTAGGAGAAGAACATATTAGAAACGCATTATGGTTGTGATATCCATTACACCCAGTACTACAGTTTCAAAACAATGCTCTAATGTTGAATGTGATACGCTGGTGCAACAGATGATGAAAATGCTTTCGTTTTCCTATATCCCAGATTGCAACCTATGTAAAGTCACCGTGAAAGTATTTTATTTTGGCCTGAGTTAAATTACAAAATTTTTCATTCAACTATCCAAGTCTCATTCTCTTCTGGAGCTTTTCCAACACAAGTTTTTCCAGAGGAATACAAAAACGTACTAGAATCCTTCATGTAATCTCACAAATCTTTGCTGTCATCTACTAAAAATGCCTCGCGAGCCAGGCATACAAATGAAAGTCCACCATACGACTGGAGAGTTTACTGCGGATATCCTTGATGATGTCCAGTTGTATGATAACGATGATCTCCAACACTTGATCTTAAATCCTAAAAATCCTTTCCAGGGAAAGAGTGCCAAGTGCCTTAAATTAGTGTTCTACAGTTTAGTACTAGTTACAGTATGCACCGTATTCATGATCTTAACGCGTCACCATAATTCTCGGATTTCTCAGGCAAGTCTTGCTTCACCTCTCTAGCTATAAGTAAACTTGAGCGAGTAACAATAACATTTACAATTTTTGTTTTAGGACTCCGAATTGTTTAAAACATGGAAGCAGTCAAGTTTGCCGTCAATACAGGCAATCAGTCGGAAGCCGGATCTTTGTCAACTTAGTGAGCATCGATTTGACTGTCACCCAGAGGCAGGTGCCTCCCAAGATGTGTGTTTAAGTCGAGGTTGCTGTTGGAACCCTGTTGAACCTAGGACTGCGGAGCCTTGGTGTTTTTACCCTTACGGATTTTCATACTACACTTTCAGTAATTTCACGAGCTCTAAATTAGGGTTGAAATCAACCGCAGTGTCAACGAGACCCTCGGTTTATTCTAAAGATGTTAAAAAACTGAATGTTGATGTGATCTTTGAGACTGAAGATATTGTTCGCGTTAAGGTATGCAGCAAACGAAAGTAATTAAGGCCATATTCATACTGTTTGAAGGCTATATGCAAAGGTACGTATATTGTACTCCTCAACAGATTACTGATGCAAAATCATCTCGATTTGAAGTACCTTTGGATTACACACAAACGGAAAAGAAGTCAGCAACACAAAACTATGTTGTTGTTCAACAAAAGGATGGCATTCAGATATTTAGGAAAAATTCTCAGTTTCCCATGTAAAACTTACTTTCTTAACCGACACTTCAATCAACATTCACATCTATTTGCAGAAAACGGAATATAAATTCTTTTGTTTCACAAATTACAGATTTGACACCACCGTTGCGCCAATGGTTTACTCGGACCAGTTTTTACAAATATCCACTTCTCTCGTATCGTCATACATATTCGGCTTAGGTGAGGTAGTGGACACCTTAAACAGGGGAACTAACTGGAAGAAATATGTACTTTTTGCACGCGATCAAATTCCAGGGGCTAACGCCAATCTATACGGAAGGTGAGTCACTGTCTACTTAGTTAGTATTATATTCTATTTGAAATGTTAATTGTATGACATTTTTCATTTTGTTTCAGTCATCCTATGTTCATGTGTGTAGATCTTAAAGGAAACGCTTATGGCGTATTTTTAGCCAACAGCAATGCAATGGGTATTCATTCAGATCGCACACGTTGTATACAACATACATATCTCAATTACAAATTTACGTTAACCATAAACTTTTGCCGATATTTCTAGAAATTACGACACAACCCGGAAATTATCTTACGTTCAGAACAATTGGAGGAATTTTGGATTTCAGAATTTTTCTTGGGCCCAAACCCTCGGATGTCATGAGCCAATATACAAAAATCATAGGACGACCAATGATTCCTCCTTATTGGTAAAGATTTATTGCAAACTGTGTAGCTCTAGCTCAACTTACATTACTTTGATCTTTTTCTAAAACATCATTTTTAAATTTTATGTAGGGCGCTAGGCTTTCACCTGTGCAGATTTAACTATGGAACGCTAAATCACACTTCGGAGATTTTACAAGAGAACCTCAAAGCTGGAATACCTATAGTAAGTACTATATCGCATTTGCCTAGTCCGAACTTTGACTTATCTTTCATGTTTTATCCACAAAGGATGTACAGTGGAACGATTTGGATTATATGAGGAATCAGGACGATTTCACAATTGACCCAATAAAATTTGCGGGGCTAAAGGACTTCGTTCAACAACTCCACATGGTAAATTTTTTAAAAACTTTTGCTTTTGCAAGTGGGAGAGTTGGGATTAATTAATTTTTAATACTTATGGATATTTCCAAATGTAGCAAGGAATGAGATATGTTCCAATTATCGACCCAGGCATAAGTGCCGGAAAGGAAGGTAAGATTTTGGTATTCCGTATTTCAATCTTCTAAATTCAATAAGTTACGTATGGTTCAACTTTTGTGTTTTGCAGAGGCAAAATATGAACCGTATTTGGAGGGATTGAAACTAAATGTGTTCGTAAAAAATGAGGAAGGAAAACCGTTCATAGGCAAGGTTTGGAACCCTACCGCAACTGTTTGGCCAGACTTCTCTCATCCAAATATAACAACTTACTGGCTCAAACAATTACGAGACTTTCGGGAGAAAGTTGAAATTGACGGGGCTTGGATTGTAAGCGTATTCATTTTTTTTTTTGTCAACGAAAATTATCGCCAGTTGCTTACAATTTGGTCCTTATATCCGTGATTCACAGGACATGAATGAACCAAGTAACTTTGATGATGGTGAACATGGAAGAGGATGTAGCGAATCACTGCTCAACAACCCACCATACCTGCCAGCAGTCACCGGTGGCAAGCTATACTCTAAAACGCTTTGCCCGACGGCGGTTCATGCTGGTGGACGACACTATGACTTACATAATCTTTATGGAACGATGGAAAGCATTGTAACATATAAGTCAGTATTTGCTCAAAAGAAGAAACTGATATGCGAATGATGAAATTTTTTTAAACGTTGAAATTCAAAAATTTTTATTGCATGAATTGTATAACAGAGTGCTCGGCGACTTAACTAGCGAACGACCCTTCGTTATATCTCGATCGACATTTCCAGGACAAGGGAAATACGGTGGTCACTGGACCGGTGATGTCGTTTCTAATTGGGAGGATATGAAGCAAACTATCCCTCAAATGTTATCTTTCGGCTTGTTCGGAATCCCACTTGTAGGAGCAGATATATGTGGATTCAATGGAAACACAACGGCTGATTTATGTAAGCGATGGATGCAATTAGGAGCCTTTTATCCATTTGCGCGCAATCACAACACTGACGATGGGATAGTAAGTTCATTGGTATTAATAAACTAAACAGAGTAAATCGAGGGCCCTAAAAATAACACGCTTTGTTTTTCGTTTGGGTTTGCAGCCTCAGGATCCAGCTTCACTTGGACCGGAAGTTGTTGCTGCATCTAGGGAAACTTTAAACGTGCGCTACTCGCTGCTACCGTACATGTACACGTTATTCTTTCATGCTCATTTGACTGGCGAACCAGTCGCTAGAGGATTATTTTATGAGTATGTCCTAAGTACAAATCCATCGCATGTAAATCTTAATTCATCGATCCTTATTGTCCCTTGCTTCTATTTTTCAAGATTTCCAACAGACTCGAGTACATTTTTCGTTGAAACTTCATTTATGTTGGGTTCATCTGTGATGGTTGTTCCCATTTTGGAGGAAAACTTCAATAAGCCTACTATCAAGGCGTATTTGCCAAAGGGTTGGTGGTATCAACACTACTTTCCAGAAATTATTGAGTCCTACGGGGAGGAAACAGCCTTAAAAGTACCCGAAAATTCCATTCCCATTCTTTACAAAGGTGGAAGTATCATTGTGACACAGGATCCAGCTTTGAACACAAAGTTGAGGTAATAGAAAATTGAACACTATAACATCTTCATATATGATATGATATCGAAACTGAAAAGCATACATTTTGCTAAATTCTCCTTCAGTCGGCAGAACAAGTTCCACATTATTGCATTCTTGTCCAAAGATAATAATGCAACTGGCGAGTTTTATTGGGACGATGGAGTTTCTAACTGTAAGCTTTGTTATTTCATAGTAACAATTCACAATTGTAAGCGTGAATTGTTCAACAGTCTGTAATAACTAATTTTGACTCCATTGCAGTACCGGACGTTCTAGTGGCGTACAACCACTTCGCCTTCAAAGTTGAAAAAAACACGCTAACAATGCAAAAGATTTTTAGTGGATATGACGCTCCAAACATGACACTTGGAAGTATTGAAGTACGAGGCGTTCAGTTTAAAGTTCAGTCTGCCATTTTAAATAATGTACCTTACCAGTTTTCAATCAAAGACAAGGTAAATCTCATAATTGAAAATCAAGTGCATAATTATTTTCGAGATTTGGCCAAACCAATTTTCGTTTACTTTCTTTAGGTATTGAAACTTGATGATCTGAGTTTAATGGGACCTGCATGGACAGATGGTCTAACCCTTGTGTGGAGTTAAATATTTACGTTTATTTACTCTCCCCAGTAATTGTGTACTCAGTAATACGAACCAAACTTTTCGAGACGGTCATTTATATGCATTTTGTAATGTATAGAATAGTCAATTTCACCAAAAAAAAGTTGTTGCTCAGTCTTTCGCCCAAATGTGAAGAAACAAGCGTTTTTAATATATTTGAATATGCTTTACTTTAATGCATGTCATGCATTGTGTTATTTATTTAGGAATATGTAACTTCTCATTTTATTGATTGCTGTTAAGCTTGTAATGACAATGTCAGCATTGCAGATTTCTTTATTAAAACAATCGATTTTTTGATCTATTTTAATTGCTTTCTTTTTTAAATAATATGATACAGTGTCAGACATGTCATAGTCATGCTATGCTATTTTAGTAAGTACTGCTATAAACTATTGTCCTTGTTACGCCCTCCATTACCGTGGGCGCACGAACGAGACGCAAAGTAGATACCGAGATTCCACTGAATCTTAAGCTCGGCTAAGCAGAGTAAAATGGTCGTTTGCATATTTTGTGCCATTTTTTGAGCTAATCAATAATCATCACAGATACACTTTTCAAATCCATCTAAATTCAACTCTACGAAAAATATAAAAACGTTAAAATAAGTAACAAGTTTTTGCGAAACAGTACCACGAAGAGTATTCAGATTTACTGAAGGAGACTTTGGTTGCAAGACTTGCAATTCACACTTCTACTGCTCCCGTACCGGTAAAGCAAACTGTTTTCAATACATCCGGAAAGCTTTCTCTTGTTTGAACACAACTTTCTTCGATGTAGCTTTCATCGGAAAGGACTTCTGTTGGTGCCCTAGCCTCGTCGATATTTTGATTGGGTATGGGCATAGAGGCGGCAATTAGATTGTTTGATCGTTGATCAAATTGTTNTTCATCGGAAAGGACTTCTGTTGGTGCCCTAGCCTCGTCGATATTTTGATTGGGTATGGGCATAGAGGCGGCAATTAGATTGTTTGATCGTTGATCAAATTGTTTAGTTGGTATCAGCAATGGAGTAGATTCGTCGACAACGACTGCGTCTAGTTTTTTATATTTATCGCCGCTAACATGAGATAGAGAAGATTGAGATGAGTTGAGTCCAGGATTTTCACTTATTCCTGAGTCGGAAACTTCAGTTCCACGCTGATTACGCTCTGCCCTCCTGTCAGAATACTCTGAGTCGGAATCAGAGTCGTTGATAGAGCAGAAGTACAAAATCACGAAAATTCCCTGTGAGGAAAGCAACGTAATTTTTAATTTCCTAAAATATGAATCCGCTGCTAATTTGTAAATACAATGTTGTATGCCACTTTCACTTACCAGTAAAATGCACATTCCTGCCATTACTGTTGAGCAAACGGGGAAACCGTAATGATCAAGTAAAAACCCACCGAGTGTAGGTCCAATAAACTTCCCTATTAAACGAAGACTTTAAACTTAGCTTGAATTCATATGCTTAACATTGTATTGAGTTTTAAATAAAATTTTCTCGGCACCCTAATGAGTATGACCCAGACCAAAGCCCAGCTATGAGCCCATAAGTGTACGAATCGTCCGGGTAGCCGGCATCCAGCGCAGTATCCAGTAGCGCCTCAAAAGTTGGTAAAAGTGTCAGTCCAATAGCAGCTCCCAAGATGAAAAGGGCAACAATATTCAGAGGTATTGTACTAAAAGTTCATGACAAAATTCACAAATCAGCATGTGACTTGGTTTTGAAGGCAGCGTAGATTCATATTTATATGTATATGTACTATACTTAGATAATGGAAGGAACGGCGATGGCCCTAATAAAAATAAGCCAATGCCTGAAACAAGTAGACCGATTGCCATCATAATCCAAGTCCTCTCCGTCTTATCAGCGAGCCAACCCCAAAATGGACTAGAAATGGCATATACTGCCGAGAGCAATAGGAAAAACAGTCCTAGTTGTTTTGCCGAGAGATCAAACCTACGGAAAATGTTACATCAAATATTTATTAAGACGCTTCTGTTAAAACATGTCGTAAGTTATGTTAAGGGATGAGGAAAAAAATGCTAAATGTACTCTCTTAGGTGAGGCTCGAGAGTTGGGTCCATGAAGCCCCAAGTATTTGATACAACGACAATAATTAGGCACAAAACCACGACAGAGGGCAGCTTTAACAAACGAATCATTCCTCCTGGCTTCTGAGATTGGTCGCCATCAAATACGCTGGAGGGGAAGGCTATGATGGTCAACGGAATTGTGCAGAGCATTAAACCTCCTAATGAGTAAAATGGCAGGCCATATCCTCCAAGCTGTAAATGTACAAAATTTCCCATTAAATCAAGGTGCTCTCGTCAGAAGTAATTTCTAATAACTGTACTCGACAAACTTACATCATACAATAATCCACCAAGTGCTGGGCCTGTACTTAAGCCAAGTCCAACGAACGTCTCAAGAATACCCTGTAAGTAAACATTTACAGAGATCATTTTTAGTCTTGCGTCCCATAAATTTCATTTCGAAATAACTTACTAAAATGACCCCAACATTATCAGGGAAAATTTCTGCAACAATAGCATAGCTGGCGGTGGAGAAAGCGGACGCACCGCAAGCCTCACATATCCTAACTAAGAAACAGTATGTCGTGAAGACTCCAGTCGCTTCAACATAGCCTAAGACCCTGAAAAATTTACAATGAGATAAATAGTTTTCAACTACACCATATCTTTGACTAATTTTAGTTTCAAATTCTATAAACACAGCATACCCAAATAAAATATTGCAACATCCTCCAACAAATACTCCTAAAATTAGTAAAAACTTTGCACCAACTTGCCCAACCTGAGGAGTAATAATTTATGTAAGTGAAAATTATTCATCCAAGCCTATTTAGCAATACAGAAATTTTCTATGTGCTTCATAAATAGTTTTGGTTATCTTACGATCATGCCCATTATCGGCGAAGTGATAAAGATGACCAATGCATAAACGCTGAACACAAGTCCTGAGATGGAAGATGGAACCCCTTTTTCGTGAGCCTATATTGAGAAAATTGTAACATTTTGAATTGTCAAGTTCACCATTCTTATTTCATGGATTAATGAATTTTCATCTTATTGACCTCGCTGGGAAAGAATGGAGCTAGTATCGACATCGTGCAAAAACAAGTGAACTCCACTATGGCCAAAGTTGCTAACACAAGCCACTGCTGTCGTGTCAACTGAGGGAGGTGCTTTAGAGGAAAGCTCCGATGAGCCTTTCCATACCTCCGGACTAATCGATCCCGCATTTTCTCCACATCAACGTCATCGTCCTCCCGAAGCGCTTGGAAGTCAGACTCCGACTTAGTTCGCACAAGAGGTCTGAAACAAAGTAGACATTATACATTGGCACAAATGCTAAACTCTCAACGCTTTTATGGAGCCCTATACCTTCGACGACTCCTTGCATACTGGTAGTTAACCATGACGGGGCCATTTGCGATTCCTGCTTGCTCTCTGATCTGTTGCATATAACAGTCATCGGGAAAAGGTATTTTGATGTCATCGAAGCAAAATTCATCGGAGTCAGGAGATCCGTTTTCATCATTAGCGTTTTGATCCACAGGTAATGCAGCCCCGGTTTCAGTTGATCCATACCCCTCCCGTTTTCCATTGTCGTTCATTTTAAACCTCCTTCTTTATTATTTATATGATTCAT